>JABUQX010061399.1:0-7500 GCA_015478945.1 Trachelipus rathkii
TAATATATATATATATAATATATATATAATGATATATTATATATATATAATATAAATGTGTATATTTATATTATAATATAATATATATATTTATATATATATATATATATATAGTATATATTATATATATTATATATATATATATACTATAATATAACCGAGGCTGCTAATAATGAACCTAACAGAGGTTGCATGATTACTCCTGCTCCCACCATGGGGGAGTACGGAGTCAAAAACCAATTCTCCTTATAACCATCGTAGATCAAATTTTCGTAGTATTCACATTTTGGACAGAGCACCTATGACAGTAGCTCCTCCAAATTAGAGTGGTATATTAATGACCCGCCTCGGCCTATATCATCACTATATATGTATAGTGTAGGACTATATAGACCGTAGAGTCACCTCAGCAGTGATATTTATTCTTTCGTCAACCTAGAGCACACGCTGCCTCGAATCATGAGGCGAAATACTAGCGACCGTCCTGTTTCCTAAAATCGAAGAGCTTACTTCCGTCTTTTTTAAATATTTAAAGGTAGTCTTCCCCTTATATATATATATATATATATATATAACTATTACTTATTATAGAAGGCATATAAGGACTACGTTGAGTTCTCCTAGTATATTACTAAACTTTCATAGTAATTATGGCCAGAGGTAGCATACTTAGAGGTAGTGTAGATATATACCCTCCTATTAAGAGGTAAATTATTACTAATACCACCATTATTAACTATTTACCATCATCTCACTTGAGTAATATATAATACAAGGTAAAGTCTATAGTTATTTCCTAAAAATGCTTGCCCATTATGGCAATCTTATAATTCAATTATAAAATAATGGCTGAAAAGTCTAAATTTAAGTAATGAATTCTTCGATCCTGATGGCAATTTTTTTCGGGTGAGTACCATAGTGGAATTAGTACAGGTCGGAGCAATACCTAGACCAAGTGCACATATCCCAAGTATATAATTAACTCAACAATGTAGCATAATATTGTACTATATCATATTATCACTGAGTGTTCCAATTTTAGGACGGATGCATCATAGCCATATATATTATATATAAATATATATATACTATTACCAATTGTCAAGATCTTCATATTAAATGCACTTAATAATATCTCAATTATAATGCACCAGAAGGTAAAGTTTAATTAATACATGAGCTTATATATCCTAGACAGTGCCAATTACTTCAGGTCTCAAATCTCACTCACGGGAGTGTAAATTAATATATGAGTTATCTTAACAACACTTGCTATGCTCATAACCGGACCTGAGCCGGGTGTATCCACCTACATATAGAGCATCATACTTTAGCCTATATATCATAAAATCATCTATTGATACGATAACTGTCACACAGCACTATCCTAATCCTTAAGGTCGGATTTTCTTTTTTCAGACATCATGGGTAATTAAATAATTAATTGTATAAGAGCAAGTATAACCTACTACTACCAGGGTAGATATCGGAATGGAATCGTTGTTACCAGATAGTTATATTCCTACCGCTTAGAAATATCTATATATTTTATATAGGTATGCTAGCTATAAAATAATATTTAACTCAGTATATATATTAGCGATTATATATATGAACAAGGTAGACGAGCCCTTAGCTCATATTATTACTAATTAAATACTCAATTTTAATATTTTGTAAATAGTACGTAACTGTCACAGTATAAGACTTATCCTTAATATTCACTAGGTATATATCGGATTCTTTTCAAGACTTATCAATGGGATAATATAATATATAATTAGACAGTATAACTCTCTACAGGGATATTCAGTATAATCTGTTCAAGTAGATTCACTATATCACATTAGAACATTACTTAATAATTTATTATATTCATTTAAATATATATACCTCATTTATCGTGTATGTGAGAGAATGGATAATAATAGATAATATATTAGTGAAAAAAGGTTTTTAATATATACACTGCTGAAGAATGTAGTATCATGAGCATTCAGTAAAGAAATAATTGTTTATTAGACAGTAACAAATTATATATAATATATAATAATATAATATATATTAATAATAAAATAATATATATTAATAAATATAGTATAATGTATCGAGTACATACACTTTCACCAAAATGAGGTAAGTAAAACTCCCATACACAATTATGGATACACTTTTAAACACCCTTCTGAACCTACTCACTATTCTTCTAATTCCTTTAATACCCTTCCTAATTCTTTTACAGGAGTTCAATACAATATTTCACATCTCTTACCCTTATCTTCTGTTAACGCACCTCACACTAAGCAGATACTACGATTAATACTTGAAGTAAACCATTGAAATTAATTCCTCCTTCACACACATACTATATGTTCGTTACTGCACTAATATGCAGATGCCTTACTTTCACTAGGATAAATAAAAAATATAAATATATATAATAAAATTTACAGAATAAGCCTTAATGTTGTCATAGACGACTCTCTTTCTTATAATGTTTATACTAATAATTTCGGACTTTAAGAAATTAATTTACCTGCATTACACGTTAATTATATATATTAATATTATATAATCCTTTTTACCTAGTTTACTGTTAAAAGTCTACTAACATTGATTGCATATCCCTATCCAGAGATAATTATGTACACTTACATTATACTTATATAGAGAAAGCATAAAGTGATTATAATTTCCCACTAGTGTATAACATATAATCTTTTCTTGGAAATACACTACTTTCTACTTGCCATAATATATAAAATGGCTAATTATAATTATTGCTAGTTAATAATTAATAATATTTAGAGTATGACAGATACAAAGTTATATCCTATTCAACTAATGCACTATAGACCTTAATCTTACTACATAGCTTTCCGGAAACCTTCATAATTGATTTAAAACCACAGAACCATATACGAACATAAACACTGTCACTTAGATATTATATTTATAAATATAATATACGTATAAAATATATTGCTTCTAAGGGTCTATTCACCGACGCTAACAAATCACGGGAATGTTTATACAGAAGAATAATTATTTACTCCTTAAAAAATAAAGTCCCGATTCATTGAAACAATCGGATTTTAAATATATATTAAATATTCTATACCTATACTCAAAATGAAGACATGTCTTATTCCCTTATCTTAGTTAAAAAATAGAAATACTATTAGCTTATTTAGCAAGAATGGATACCAATAGGAATCTGCCCTTTACAATTTTATCTATTAATACATCCATTAGGTAAGGCAAGTCGCGGATTAATATTGTCATACTACTCGACTACCATTAATACTGTTAGATATTTTACTCACTTATACATATATATATAATACAATAAATATATGGGAAAGTCACATAGATGTAATAGGGTAGAAGACAGTTAGAGAGAATAAGGTAATTAATCACTATAGAAATACCTATAGTTAAATATTATCTTCACTAATAATCTCCTTTACTTTTATTCGCTAAAAAAGAGTGGCTGTAAAATGAGCCGTAAGTAAGTAGATTACGCGGAAGTTGAACGCGATGCAACGTTGCCCAGATCGCTTTCCGCTTCCGAACATAGCTGAATCCTTGTCCCTTATAGGGTCCGCACGCGTTTTTAGCACGATTGACTTGCTCTCAGGCTTCAGTCACTTGGAATGCGAACCAACGTCTCGTCCTTACACTGCTTTCTCCACTTCTCGAGGTCATTGGCAATTCCGAATTATGCCCAAGGTAACGCGCATTCTTCCTCCGTCGATTTTTAGCCGTACAATGGAAATGGCACTCTCCGGCTTGCCTAGGCGTTGTTTGTTTTACTTTTTATATGAACGATATTCCTCATTTCAGTAAAAAGGATATTCCTCCTTCAACATTATACAACATTCTTACAAGGTTTTTTAATGTTAACAAACGCTCACATAAAAATATATATAAGCTATTGAAAAGTGTTCCTTTCTTTAAAGTAGTGATCTAAACTTAATTCTTAAGGATTATTAAAAATCTAGTATGAAAAGTGAGTAGGTCTATATCCCGTGACCTCAGGTTAATTGGAGTAATATTAAAGGATTTAAGAATTCCTACAGAAATATGTTAGTCTAGAAATGATCTACGTATATCAACCCTTGGTTTTTTTCAATATTATTATTTCGCCACATGAAATACCTCATTATTCTTCCCTCTCCAGTGCTATGTAATACCCACTTCTAATAACTTCTGCTCTACTAAAGATAATAGAAATATATTTACATTTCTTGCAAATTGTAGGCAGCCATACGCAGGCGGGCTTATAAAGGAGGGTCTTTGACAGAAACTCTCTTCTCACCTCTTTGGATCCCGACAAATTTTTAGCGAGCTATCTTATCATAATCACCAATTAGTAAGTTCACTATAAATCCGTTTTATACTATAGTAATTTAAGACGATGCAGAGGTTTGTCACATATAAGAGTAATATTCGGGATAAATAAAATAAATTAAAAAAAGTGAGATATCTGCTGAGAGTATATTAAATTATGTCTCACATATTAGATTGAAAATGGAATATGAAAATATATAACACTCAATATAGAGATTACAATCTGATAATTTCAGCGTTCCAAAATATATTGCTTATGTATAGGAGTACGGAGTATAGTTACCTAAATAAAGTCAACGAGTAGAAAGAGTCGGAGCGAGAGAAAAAAGGAGTGTCGTCTTGGCTAGAGTAGACACCAGAATTCAAAATATATCACGGTGTTCTTATAGCTCCACAATTGTAAGGAGCAACTATGGATAATGATGAGTTTTATCCTCATTGTTGTAGAATTATTGAGCATCTTAGAGATACAATTTTTGCGGTGTGCATTGATTTGACACTCTATAAATGTAGCAGCGTATTAAACAATTGTTAGTTTTGCGTACACGATACAAAAGAAGAAGCGAGAAAAAGGTGAATCTTCAAAGAGATCAAGATCCCTCACTCACACACCCTGAGGATGGAGTTTTTTGTCCTCGAAGACGCGGATACTCGAGTTACAGCATCAAGGAGGGTGACAATTGAATAGTCATTATCATAAAAAACACGACGCGGCAATTCATCAAATTTAATGATCCGAGTAAGATCGGGTAGACATATATGCCATGGATATCTATCGCTGAGAAGACAAACGCTGGTTTCTATCTTGAACACTGATCATGAGAGAAGCCCGAACTGCAGCTAATACAGAATTACATGCTCGCACGATAATGAAAACGATTTAAGGAAGAGTTGGTCACCACAAATCCTACCAGAAGAGATGTCCTATCACATAAGTAGCTGACATCTTCGTCTTCACTCAAATTCGTCTGAAGTTCCACAATAGCTTTTGTCACCTTCTGTGGTACACACTGAGACAAATATGATTCTGTATTTATCGTACAGCAATGATGTTTGATTCAGGGGTCGGTAAACACACGAGAGAGGACGCGTACACTTGTCCTAGGAGCTACTGTGTTAGGAAACGGAGACTGGGAAATTAACTTTCTAACTATCAAGAGAGAAAATTCCTCTTAAATCGCTAAAGGATAACAGCTGTTCTCCACACATTCAATTCATGAGATCAAGACCAGAGATTGTTATCCTTCTTTTTTAATGGTGTTTATCGAACATTCTTATAAACAAAAATCTACGTTTGCGTTGAGAAGGTATCTCAATCCTCTCATATATAGTATATCAGATTCCGCACTTATTATCTCACCAAAATTCAGATCATTTGCGCATCTCACTTCAACGTAAAATTGTGCAAAAAACTAGTAAATAGTATTATGATGTATTCTTTAATCATAACACACTTTCTGCAGGACATCCAGGTGCCGAACGCACTGATACGTATAAGCCGAATGAAAACGGATACCTGAGACCTTTGTCTCCTCGAACAATATAAAACATATTATTATCTTCGTGCGTTGTGTATGATGAGTGCTATATTGACTACTTTTGCGTATATACTTTGTGAGTATAGTCACAGAGGTGCGAGTAAGAACACGTCATTATTATTATGTGTTGTTGTCGGTTATCCAGCAAACTTAATTTCGCTAAGGAATAGTCTTGCAAAATATTTGAAGATAATATTGGTTGGTTTGAATACATAATCTAAAGAAACACAGTGGGTATTTAGCCAGATAGGAGCATGAAGTGGTAGTTTACCAGCGTATGTTTATATGTATGAGTATAATTAACCTACAAAGCAATTGAATATCCGCTGCTTTTTTAGGTTATAAAATATTAAGATATTAGACCCTATAGATTAGAGATATATATAGATATTGAATAATATAAGAATGTTGTAATTTATTTATGTAAGTGCTAGAGTTGGTTAATTAGCAATAGAGATTATTTCCTAAGAGTAGATTATGATATAGAGAGAGAGAAAATCCGCTGATGCAACGAGCATGAATCGTTTTTTATTATTTAAAGAAGATGATAACCAGTGTTAGTTTGACAAACAAAATGTGTAGGGAGTAAAAAGCTTCTTATTCTGCAATGTTTTAAGGCTCTTTCTGGTTTTCCTTTTTTGTTTTGCAACAGACTATAAGTTCACATACCATTGCTTATCACGAATGCGACCTATCACGATTTAAATGATTTGGTGAGTGCATATAAAGTGAATCCTTTACTTAAAACTAAACTTGAATCCATCAGAGAAAATGCAACATTAGATTTCAGTAGATTTTTGAATAATGTGTAAGCGCATCTGAATCTGAGCTGGGTATTTAAAATGCTGTACCAAGAATTAACAAATTCCAAAAATACAGACCCAACATTCCTACTATCGACCCACAGACATATTATCGCACATCCATTTTTTATACCATTTTTGGATGATTTAATATCAGCACTAGGAGAGAGGTTTTAAATCATAAAGAAATTATATCTTCCTTGCAATTTGTCATACCGAACAGGTGCAATGTGCCATAAGAGAAGATAAAAGATGTAACATTTTACAAGGAAAATCTCGAAAGCCCAATTGAGGATTTAGTAAAAGCGAATGGAATTTATGGAAGTTGAAATAGCATCATAGCAACAGATCGTCCTCAAAAAACAGCAATAGACGAACTAGTTTCTTGTTTTGACAAGTTCTCCTATTACAAGTTATTTAACGATATATGATTGCATAATACTGACAATTTTAACACCGTGTCTACTGCTTCTAGTAGATTCAACATTAGACTTCCTTGGGAAGACCTACTTGAGAAATATACTATGGGCAGATAAAGTACTCTAATGGAGGGATCCTTGCACCCTCTGCTCTACCAGTATAAGAAAATATTGACAATAGAATCTAAAGATGTAATCTCGGAGTTTTGCGCTTCAACTCTTCATGCCGCGGCGATTAAAGCTTAACATCAGGTAGGATTTAGATTTTAAGTCACATTTTATATAAATTATTCCTATTTTTTCTTAGAAATTTAATATTTGCTCCTTCCACTTTTATATATACTGATATCTATATATATATATATATATATATATAAATATATATAT
>JABUQX010061399.1:10000-12500 GCA_015478945.1 Trachelipus rathkii
TATTATATACTATATATATATATACTATGATATTTATATGTTATTATATATATAAATACACAAATATATATATGTGTATATATATATATTGTATATATATATATATATATATATATATATATATAGCTAGTATAGGTTTAATAATACTTATATATATGGTACTATATAATAGCAGTAGATTATATTGCTACATTTTTGTTTCATAGATAATGCTAGAGATTAATATATATACATTTTGTTTCATAGATAATATAATATATAATAGTAGATTATAATATATATATATAATAGCTATATAAAGTATATATATATATATGAGCTATTTATACTATATAATACTATCATATAATAATATATTATAAGCGGGATATATATATATATAATAAATATAATTGGTGGGGGGGCCCATATATATTATGGAATATATAAGAAAGTATACCTGCTGGAATATATATCACATAATACCGCATAATATATATTTTAAATATATATGGATAGTATAAATATATATATATAGGAATTTGTCCTTTAATAAGATATACTACTTATATATATAGCAGAGTATATATATATATATATATCATATATAATATATATATATTGATATAGTATATATATAATAATACATATATTATATCAAATATAACACCCTAAACACTTTACATGGTAACCACAACTAACCCCGTTTACAACACATATATAGACTGTATCAGTGTAAACAAAATATATATTATTACCCTACATCTGGAAAGAGACAATCATGATCACCAAAAAAACTGAAACCAGGAACAAGACCCTCAAACCTTCCACCTACGTCGAATCTCACTGCTATCCACTCTATGTAAACTCTTAGAAAAGCTCATACTAAACATAATAAAACCACATATCCCCTATCAAACATTCCCAACACGTTTTCAGCAACACTCAACCACAACTGCTCTCATAAACACCATTTAATACCAATAATTAAAAATAGCTTAAATCTCAGCCCCCCCACACAAAACATTACTTGTAGCAATCGACATAAACAAAGCCTTTTGATCCAGTCCCAAGACACATTATAATCCACCAAATAATACAATCAAACGTCCCACTAATTTAAAGAAATGGTTACCCAACTTCCTATCAGAGAGAACAGCCCAGGCACAGAAAAACAACAAGAAACAACGTACAGTAAATATAAAAAATTGCGTACCTTAAGGAGTAATTCTTTCCCATACCTAATTTAACTTATTCGCAGACGACCTACCAAAACCACAAACACACCACACAAATATAACAACCTACGCAGATGACATCACCATAACCACCACACACCAGAACCTAAACACAACAATTCTTCTGACTCAACAATACATCAACCAAATTCAAACTTGGCTAACTGACAGCAGAATGTCTGCATCACCTAACAGATCATCTATCACTCTAACTTGGCAAACAGACCGGAGCCCAATTTGTAATACAAACCCTCAAAGGTCTTTTTAACAATATATCTACCAATAAACAAAACACCCAAAATTCTTAGGTAACACTGGACACTCGCCTAACCTTCACAAAACACATTGAAAACATAACGACATCAGCACATTGAAAACTAAAGATACTAAGAACCATAGCTAGCACAGACATTAATAACAAAAAACAAATATCCATCACCATCTACAAACAATACATCCGTCCAAACTAAATTACGCGTCACCTATATGGCACCCATTATTAACCAAGGGAAACACGAGAAAGCTTCAAACCACCCAAAACATGGCACTCAGAATTATAACAGGTTGCATAACTACAACTCCACAACACTTACATGAAGAAACAAAAATATTACCCATATATAAACACTTAGAAATGATAGGAACACAGTTCTACGCTAAAACACAAACACCTCAACACACATGCCACACTGCACTTTCCAACCCTACTAACCACATGCTAAACAACTCCATCTTCCCAGTCCAATATTGATACAAACAAATCCTAAACATCCGGCCAAACAGGGCAACACTTCATATACAAAACAAATACACACACACCTAACTAAAAATTATTTAATGAAAGGCCGACAACCAAACATATACTAAATGAACATTCTACATAAATTGCATCTGAATTCGACTCTCTTCCTGTAACAGTCCAATCATCTTTGGCCAAACTAAGATGTGGCCACCACCCAAACCTGCAATATTACAAATACAGGTTTAAACTTAACCAGACCACATCAAATATCTGCACAAAATGCAACCAGGCCACGGAGACTGTGTCTCACTTCCTCCTAGAGTGTTCAGCTGACCATCGTCCCAGAGCAATCTGGGACATCACATATTTAAGCGATCTTTGGAGGAGGCCGACTGCGGCGGCAGAGTATTCGCGAGATGTTTCCACTCAGAAGGGAGGGTGGCCAGGAGGCGAGAAAGTAAATAAAAATTATATATATATATATATATATATATATATATATATATATATATGTTGTGTGTATATATATATATATATATAT
>JABUQX010061399.1:20000-21655 GCA_015478945.1 Trachelipus rathkii
TGGTGCAGGTAAGATTGTATCTGAATGAAAATATGATTAAGTTTGTGATGGTGAAGGAGATGTTGATATATTGATTGGCGTTAAATCATGATGGGATTGGGGGAATGGGAAAAATCAGATCATTATCTGTTTTATGTAAGATTAGTAGTGGAAGGCCATGATTGAATGGGAAAGAGATAAGGATATGGGAGAATTAAGAGTTAGCTAGTTAAGTGAACAAGTTTGTGAGGAAAATGTAATGTGAGAGCACATTGCAAATAAATCCAATTTGGATGTAACAAGATGAAACTCGAACAAATCATGAAACCTTAATGAAGGAAGCCTTTGTTATGATGCAAGAGAAGTATGTGGGATGTGCTAAAACTCTGGAAGTAAGAATGCACAATTGTGATAATGAAATGAAGAGGTGGTGCAAGCGACAAAAGTAAAAAAGAGGCGTAGTTGAATGCGCTGAAAGCCAATGATGAAGACTCAAAAGAAAGGTTTATGGAAATATATAAGGAGGATAAAATAGAATAAAAGTTGGAAATGTAGGAAGATAAAAGAGGTAATTAAGTAGTTTGGAAGGAGGACAAATAGGGACTTACAATGGGAATCAGGAAACACTTCTGGAAGGAAGGTCGAAATGTTAAGAAAGAGAGTAAGGGGAATTTTCCTAGAATAATGAAAGGTACTGTTTCGTGACCGTGACTGATCAAAATGGATGTGAGGAAGTGAGAGAGAACACATCGAAAATCTAAGGAACATTGGTAGAGATAGAGAGGTGATAGTGAATGTGTGTGGGTTTGATAGTTAAGAAAATGGGTATGTCAGGATGAGTAATTTGTTGAGAGGAAGTAATAGTTAGAGTGAGAAAGTTGAAGAATGGTAAATTATTGGTGAAAGATCAAGAATGATGGCGAAATTGGGATTGACTGGATGTGGAAGTTGTGTAATAAAGTGTTTGTGGAAGGTATATTTGAAGTAGAGCAGCAATAGTACCCTTTACATAAGATAAGAGAGATAGGGAACCATATAGGAACTATATGAAATTAGCGAATTGATTTATAGGGAATAATATCAGCTGCGTATTGTTGGTTGAAAAGTGAGTCGAAGGCACTGAGATTGTTGGCAAAACAAGTGCCAATTAGAACTAGTTAGAGAATTATACGATCTAAATCTTCACAAATTGGGGAGAAGCAAATGATTGAGGCAAATGAAGAGAAAGAATAATAGATTCGTATTTAGGTTTTGCGGACTTGCGACAGTGTTTAACGGATTAATGGAGGTTTGTGGAAGGTGTTATGTATTCCATGTTGGTGTTAGGCTTCTGAATGGAATAAAAGTATGTATATCGATAGTGAGGCGTGTGTAATAATAAATGGAGTTGAAAGTGAATTATTTAATACTATAGCGGAGTGAAGCAAGGCATTCTTATGTCTCCTTGGCTCTTAATTTAAAATATGATAGGTGATGAAGAAATAAAGGTGGTATGGCAGGGAAAGTTTTAACGATGGTATATTAGGAAGATGGGTGGATCACTCCGTATTGTACCTGATGATTCGTTTATTTGGCGTCGAAGAAACGTCTTGAAAGGATGTAAATGGGTTTGGAAATAGCAATTAAGCAAGTATGGTAGTGAAAGAAGATAGTCATCGGGTGTGAAATCAAAATTT
>JABUQX010061400.1:0-20000 GCA_015478945.1 Trachelipus rathkii
ATGCTTGACCCTACGTAATGTATTATTTGCCGCTATTTTACACGATCAGTCAGCGCTACTTAATTTCCTCTATTATTCTAATCATTTTCATATATCTCTTATTATATCTTATCTATATTTCTCCTCTCTTATTCTATTATATATCTCTATACTCTCTATATCTCCTCTCTCTCATCTCTTCATCTTTATTTATTAATTACTTTAATTTATCTATTTATCATCTTCTATATCTAGTATAGTATATATATTCTCTTATATATCTTATTATATATTTATACTATCTTCCTAGGTTCTCTCATTATTATATTATATTCATATCTCACTCTCTTCTCTAATCAATCATCTTTATATATTATATATTACTCTATTCATCATTATATTTTATCTTCTTATATATATATTATTATTTCATCATTCCTTATCCACACATATATATACTCTCTATATATATTTATACTGTACTTTATATCTCTAGATCTTACTCTTTCTATATGGTTTTATAGTATTCTATTATATATTATCTAATATAATATCTATCCCATAGCCTTCTATGCCCTACGAGGTCTCCTCCTTTTTCCTCTTCGGTTGTCTTTATCTCTTCTGACGTCGGGACCTCCCGGTCTCCTTATATAATATATACGCTCCTATGCTTTGGAGGTAGAGACATTCGAGCTCCGTACTTTTATTCGACCTTCATGTTTTGCTAATGGA
Source organism: Trachelipus rathkii (assembly GCA_015478945.1). Classification (NCBI taxonomy): domain Eukaryota; kingdom Metazoa; phylum Arthropoda; class Malacostraca; order Isopoda; family Trachelipodidae; genus Trachelipus; species Trachelipus rathkii. Next base: position 712 of record JABUQX010061400.1, read on the forward strand.
ACTAATATCTGAACTTTTTCATTCTTAATATCTACTTGCTAATTGTATCATTGTACTCTATACTCTCTAGTCGTCATTATGAAATTGCATGTCTTGCCTACACTCGCAACTTATACAACAGCAATAAAATTGACAAGACGCTCGTGCATTTTTTTTTATAAACCTATACTTATAATTATATCTAATAGAGGAGCCTTTACTTGACACACAACTTTTTTTTCCTATAGTGCTTTTTTTGAGGTTGCAGCTACTTTTTACGTGATAGATGTACTACCTAGGGAATACGTGTATTGATAACGTTTGCAGTTTTATTTTATTTTCTTTCTTACTTATCAGTCCGCATTTTCTTTTTCGCCACCTTCCTTTTTCTCCAGTATTGACTTTTTGTTGCATTTAATCCAGCTTATTACTTTATTGTTTCTTTATCTGCTTTAATTCTTTGGTATTGCTGTGTGGTGGTGTGTAGGTGTGTGTGTGTGTGTAGTGTGTGTTGGTGCTGTGTGTGTGTGTGTGTGTGTGGTGTGCGAGTCTTTGCGTAGGTGCGGGCTTTCTCTTGACTTCCACCAGTCGTTGTGCGCATTTCCCTTATCCTTCACTGCTTCTCGTTTGAATACCCTATCTCTATCTCCCATACTTCATTTGCTGTTGTCTGCGCTCGCTGCTCGCTATTTCTTCTCTATACTCGTATTACCTGTAATCCACTATCACTTTCTTTCTTTCATTTCCGTCTACCGGGTGGGTCTGTGCTCTGTTACACTTCCCACCTCCTGTACCCGTCTGTGTCTCGCTCCCTCCTTTCGACTGTTCTTGTGGCTGCACCTCTTGTCTTCATTCTCTACCCTCTTTGGTGTTTGACTCCCGTTTCTCCTACTCACCCCGCTTATTTCCCGCCTTTTTTTAGCTATCTTCCCTTCTCCAGCCCTGTTTTCTTCTCCTCCCCTCCTGGGTCCTTTCTCGGGCTTGTATCCCTGTACCCTACCGCTGTGGTTGGGCGTCCTTCTATCCTCTTGAGTTAGGTGGGGCGGCGGCGCCTCCTTCCGCTTTTCCAGTCTGGCGCTAACATACTCGCCCCCCCTCCTACTTCGGGTTGAGTGCTCTCCCCCTCTTGCACACCCTTATGCCCTCTATGTTTCTCGCTAGTCTTTCTTACTTCCCTTCCCCCCTTCGCTCCTCTTGGTAAATCTGACCCTAGTTCTTATTCTTACATTTCTTCCTTTTATTCCCCCCTCCCTCCTGCTTAGTGCGTTCTTTCTGGCTTATTGCTCGCCGCTTGGGGGGTTTTGCGACCTGCTTCTCCGTACACAATTCCATTGCATGCTGCTTTATTCTCTGGTGTAACGCTTTGGCTTCGCGCAGGTTTGGGGCTGCCTGAGTTGCTGGGGCACGTGAGTTGCTTTCCTTCTCACTCACTTTTCTCTCCCCTATTCGCATTGGTTCGCTCGTACTATGCTCTCTGGCCTTTAGGTCCGCGCATCCTGCGTATGGGGTGACCCATTCTCGTTCTCTCTCTCTCACGAGTATTTTCTTTCGCTCGCCACTCGTATGCGGATCTCTTCGCCGCGTCACACGCGGCCATTTCCATCCACCCTGCCGTTTGCGCTCCTCATTGGTTTCTCTCTCTGATCTTTTTCTGGCTCTTTTGCCACCTTTCACACTCTTTGTCATACGTCTTTCCTCCTCTTTTTCAGCATCTGAATGTTCTTTGCTCACTCTCCACTCATGCCCTGGCCCAATTCACTTCGGCTCTTTTTCTTCCTCCCCCCTCCCCTCCGTGCCTTCTCTTCTCTCTCTCTTCTCCGGTGTCCTCTGCTTTGCTGGCATTCATTTGCTCGGGTGCCATGGGCTCCTGCCCTCTCTGCCGTTGAACGGCGGTGTGGACGTATGGAATTCCTCCGCGTTATTGCGGGATTGATGTGCTTCTCGATGCTGGTCCTCTCTGTTCCCTCTACTTATTCTGCTCCTCACTATGACCTTTTCCCATTCCGTTAGTTGGCCGCGGCACTATCTGTCACCCCTATTCGCCCACACGCGTCCGGGTTCTGCTCACTTTCCCTCGCCTCTATGCTTCAACTGTCTCTATCTCCGTCTTTGCCCTCTGCTCCACTTCACTTTTTCGCCCTCTGGCATCTCCTTCCCTTTCTTTCCGCTTCGCCGTAGCTGAGCTTTTCTGGCGCTTCACGCCGGTTCTACGGTGCTCTCCCTTTCCTACTTCATTTATTCGTGGTCTTTCCCCTCCCGCTTCCGGGGCGCTATTTGCGTGGTGGCGCTGCCCTTCACGTTTGCCGGCGTATGGCCAGCGTCCTGATGCCTCGCCGCCCCCTCTGCTTCTGTCTTTCCTGTGCTTCTCTTGCTCATCCTCTGTCTTTGGCTTTCTTCCCCCTCGGTCGCATGTCCGCCTGTGCTGCTTGCTCGGCGACATCTTGTTCTTTCAGCTCTCTGGTTTTCACGTCGTGGTGGTCGCCGTGTCAGTCGCGCGTGTTCTGATTGTCTCTGCCTGGCTCTCGTGCTTCTCGTTTGTGCATGTCCTGTCCTTGTATCTTTCTCTCGTTCTCGTCCCCGTTCTCCCTTCACCCTCTCTGCCCGACTGGCTCGCCCCTTCTTCTTCCTCTTTCCTTCTGCTCATTCTTTTCCTTCCTCTCTGCCTCTTCGTCTTCATTTTCGATTACTTCTCGCTTATTTGGTTAAGCTTATTTTGATATTGCTTTGCATTTACTTCTTTCATCCCCCCCTTCTACCACTCTCCCTCTCTCCCCCTTCTCCCTTTTCCTTCTCTTTGCGGTTCTCTCGGCTACTGTGCCCATTCTTACATCCTTGGCTTTCCCCCTAACACCCCATGTCTTGGACACCTCCCCTCCCTTGGGTTGTCGTAAGTGCGACTCCCGGCCCTTAGGCGTTCTGTTTAGCCGCGGAATCGCATTTTTTTTCTACTTTCACCTAGTTACTTCCTCGTTTCCGTTCATCGCGATTGCTGAGTCTGCTCTCTCCGGGGGGGGTCGCAGGTTTTTCCCCGGCTTTTGGCTCGTGTCGCGTCCCCCCGGCTCCGTAGCCTTAATCTGTCCTGTCTTTTCGTTCCCTTGCCCTCTCTCTTTGCGGGCGATGTTGTGCTTTTCTCTCTTTGTCTTCTCGTACAGTGCGGCCGGTGCTCGCAGGGCGTTCCCGCGTGACCGCTCCTTTCGAAGCCTCGCGCACCCGGGTGCTGTGTCCGCCCTGCGTTTTGGTTGCTGTTAGCCTCCTCGTTCGCTGGCGGTGCCTCTTTTTCTGCCCATAATCTTTCTGTGGACTTTCTGTTCCATCTTTGGTGTAATTCCTCCGTTATCCTTTCATCTCCTCTCCTTTCGCGCCGCGTACTGTGTCCTCTGCGTCTTTGCGTTGTTGCCCTTGTTTGCGTGCCACCCCCCTTGATATAGGGCTTTTGCCCGTGAGCGGTGGTGCTCATCTGTAAAACAAGAAGATAGAAAATTTACTCTGCTTCGCTTTTTGTTGTTGTCTTCGTTTGCTTCCCTGTCGATTGGCTCCTCTCCGCCGCTCGTCGTCTCCTTGTACCTGCGCGACCTTTCTCTTCGTCCCGTGGCGTTTTTTTTTCTTCAGCCTCACTTCTATCGATGTCTCAGTTGTGGTTGCATTTCATTCGACCTCCTCTCCCTTGACCTCCGGGCCGGTTCACCCCCTTCGCGTTTGCCTTGAGCCTTTTTTGCGCTCTGGCTCGTCGACAATCAGTGCACTTGCTGAACGTGCTTTGACGTCCCCCCACGCAACACACTTCCCCTTGGTCAGTTCCCCTTTTCTGCTCTCCCCTCTCCTCTCTTGCCGTTCATGCCACCTGAGTCCGCTCCGCTCCACCCCTCTTGCCCTTACTGGCACTCCGCTCGACTTCGCTCCGCTCAGCTACCGCCTTCCAGTCCCCCTTGGTTTCACCTCCTCGCCGCTTCGCTCCCACCCTCTTCCTTTCCCCTCCCGTCCTCCGCCTCCGACTCCCCACCCTGGCTTCCGTCGTGGTTTTTCCCTGGGGTGCGTCTCGCATGCCCGGGGTGCGCGCCAGCCTGCAACACCACCTTTTCTTTTAGTTTTCGTCCTTTTTTCCCCTCTTTCCCCAATGTTTTCTCTCCTTTGCCTGCTTTTTGTGCCTGCTCCTTGTCCAGCTCCCGGCCCATTCTCCCGTGCTCCCTTGCGCGCCTCTTTCTTCCACTTTATTCCCTTCCGTGACACGACTTTCCCTCGTTTATTCCCTTCCTGCGCCAATACCCTTCCCCATTCTGCCCTTCTCTCGACCCAGCTGCTTTGGTTCGGCAGCCTGTCCGCGTCTTTTTCTGCCCGTTTGTCCTGGTGTTCTGGCTGACCACTGCAATCCTACATTAAGCCCACTGCAATTATTCTTGCTGCTTTTGCCTCCTTTCCGCGATTTTAGTGCTACTGCGCTCTTCGCCCCCGCGACCCTCCTCCCTGTCCGCTCGCTGTGGTTCTCGGCACTCCCCGCGCCTTCTCATTCTTCCCTCTTACTCCATTTTCAATTAATTTATGCACTTAGTCTTCTCTTCTAATCTTTTAATTTACTCTATCTCCTCTCTCATCTACTCTCTCTCTTATATCTTCTATTAATTTCTACTCTCTCTTCTCTTATCTATCTCTCTTTATCTCTATATATCTCTTCTTCTCTCTCTCTATCTCTATTATTCTCTCTCTTCGTTTTTTTATTTATTCTTCTTCACTGCATACAAACTTCTCATATAACATTCTTCTTTTTGCATATCTTACCGAACATTTTCTTATCTCTCTCTCTTTTTCATTTATCTCTTATCTCTTTATTTCTATCTCTCTATATTTCTTTATTTATCTCTTCTCTTATATCTCTGACGCTGCTTCTCTTTCTCTCGTCTTTTCTACTCTATCTATCTCTCTCTCTCTTTCCTATCTCTTCATCATACTCTTTTAATTTTTCTATCTCTTCTTATTTTTACTTTTCACCGCTTGCTTCATATTCTGTTGCTAATTCTCTATCTTCTAATCTCTTCCGTCTTTCTTTTTCATTCTTTTTCCTCATCTACTTTCTTTTTTTCTCTCTAATCTTCTATTTATCTTATCTCCTTTCTATCTTCGTTCTTTCACCATTTTTCTTTCTCCCTCTCTTGTTAAGGTCGCTCCTGTCGTGTTGCTCCTACGCTCTCCCGCGTCCCGGTTACTTCATCGTGGGGTCTTTCCTTCTCCCTCGTTTCTCCCCTCGACGTAATTGCTTCTCCCAATCTCTACATCTTTTTCTTGGTTTCCCCACTGGTTTCGTTCCGCTCGGTCTCCCTTCGTCGTTTTCGGGGGTCTTAGTCTCCTTCTCTGCCCTGCCCCACCCCTCTCCGCTGGTTTTTTCTACGCTTCTTCTTGGGCGGATCCGCGCTCTTCTTTCTTTAGCTTCCTTTCCTCTGTCCTCGCGTCCTCTCTTTTTTTCCTCGCATTTCGCCGCTCTCTTTTCTCTTCGCTCGTGTTTTACCACCATTCCGCACCCGTCTAGTCTTTGGTCGTCGGCGGTTGTATCCCTGTCCTTTTTCATCTCCTGCATCCCTCTCTGCACTCACTGTACCCTCCCATTCTTTGCTTCTTTTGTTCTTCTTTCCTCCGTTCTGCCTTCTCCTCCTTTTCTCGCCTATACTCCTTCTTTGCTTGCTGGTCTGTTTTCCTGTGTCTTTCCTCCCTCTTCGGTGTTTCCTGTCTCGCTCTGTCATTCCTTCGTTTTCTTCCTTTTTTTTCTTCCCTCCCTCTACTTCTTCCACCCTTCCCAATCAGCCGCTTTGTCGTTGTACGTTGTTTCTTGTCCCCAGCGCGGTCGCGTCTTCAACCGGTGTACTCCTTCTCCTCGTCTATCACACTTCCTCTTCGCCTTGCCGTCTCCATGCCCCTCAGGGGCCCGCCACTGAGCCGCCTTCCTCCCGTCTTGTTCCCCTTTCTCCCTTCCATCTCCGTTTCTCACCCGTCGTTTCTGGGGTTATCCCATATTCCTTCTTCCTCCTTCTCGCTTCTATTTCTTCCTCTTGCCAGGGTCTTCATTACTCCTCACCTACTTCTCATCTTTGTATCACTTCCCCGCTTTCTTAAGATCTATCTAATGCGCTCAATATGTCTCCTATTATTCCACTTTCTCTGCTCCTTCTCCTCGCCTTTTTACCGCGATAATCCGTCCTTACCTTCTTACTTTGGCCTGCTTCCGTGTTGCCTCTCCATCTTTTCCTCTCCTTCTCTCCCTCTCTTTTTCTCTCATTTCCTCCTCGTCTACTTTTCTTGCCTCCACGCTCCTCTTTCCTCTGTCCTTCTGGCATTCTCTCTATACTCCTTTTTTACCTGTTTGTGGAACATCTACAGCTTTTCTCTCTGCCGGTTCTGTTCTCCTCTTCCTCTCCCCCTTTCTGTCATTTTGCTGTCCATCTTTCTGTTTTGTTTCATTTTTGTCTCGCTCCTGGGCTCTTTCCTTCTTTCAGGTACTTCTAGCTTCTTCCTTCTCGCCCTGTGTCTCGGTTCCCGGTCTATGGTTCTCGGTTTTCCCTTTGTCGGTTTGTCCTCCTCCTCTTCCTCATCGTCCCCCTTTCATTATTCATCCCACTCTTTGATTCTTCTCGACTTTTCTATCCATCTCTTGGTTCTCTTTCATCTTGTGATCTCTTCGTGTTACGGTTCTCTTTTATGATTCTTACACATATCTTCGCCCTTCAAAATATCATCCCTTCCTCGTGTCCTCTGTTTCTTTCTTTACTCCTCTCTTCTTTTCACCTGCTCCTCGCTTTCGTCTTTTTTCACTATTTTCTGCTTGCTTTCGCCGACCTATCAAGCTTGTCTCTTTTCTTCTGTTCTTGTCTTCATAATTTCTCGTTGTTTTTTATCTTTTTTCCTTTCTCTGCGTCACCGCGTCTTTTCCTCTTCCCCCGGGCTATCGCCCCTGGCCTCCGCGTTGCTGGGTCACACAAGTACCTGGACGCTTTTCTCCCTCCGCATCCTCCCCCCACCGCCCGCTTCACTTCGTTTTTCCCGCCCCGAGTTCTTTTCTCAATCCCTATTGCGTCTTTCTATATATATCTCTATCCTTATTTCTTATTCTTTCTATCTTTCTCTTTTCTATCTTCTATTATTATAAAAAGCAGGAAAATAAGCATCGGTCCTACTACTGTTTTTCCGCTTCCGTCAGTTTGATATTTTTTTTTTCTCTCTACTGTCTTTGCCTCCAATGCACTTTCGGGTCCGGACTGCTCCACACGTTAGGCATATTAATCTTATATTTTTTTACACCATCACCTTTAATGTATTCTTTTTTTCCCACCCCTGAATATCTGCAAAATAGTACGCCAACTTCCCCACCCTTCCTCTTTTGGACTCCACGCGTCATAAGCTTCTTCCACCTGTAACTCCTTCTCATTAATCTCATCACAACATTTGAAAATATCTCTTATATCTATATCTGGTCGCTATTAATATTTTTTTCCTATTCTCTTACATACTTCTACTATATCTTATCGTATTTTCTATTTCTTATAACTTTATTATAATATCTATCCTACTTATCTCTATTCTATCTATACTTCTCTCATTTCCTTATCTACTTCTATCTCATCATCTATCTCTTGCGGGACTTAACTCTCCGGAGCTAGAAGACTAGATGAGATATATTATTTTCCTATTTCTCTCTTGTATATTATCTACTCTCTATATATATTCTATATTATTCCTTTTCTCTCTTTCTTTCTCTCTACTTCTCTTTCAATCTTCTTATCTTATTATTAATAGTCTCTCCTTAGGGTGGTTTCAGGCCGCGGGGGATCGCCGGGCGTTACCGTTTTCCCTCCCCGTAGGGAGGGGCGGTCGGCCACCCTCGCCCCCCTCCCAGAAGCGGGGTTTCGGCGTCTCCACGGCGGCGCGGGCTCGTCCTCCCTGTCGTTCCGTATGCGCCGAGGCCAACGCCTGCTGCTCTTCTTTTGCGGTTTCCTCCTTGGGTTTCTTTAAGTTTGGAACCCCCCCCTAATAACACGCAACACTATGTACTAATACCCATTCACTTTTTTTTTAACCAACCTTTTTCCGCCACATATTTCGAACCCTTTGCTGCACTGTCCGTTTAACCATACCTTCCACATTCTTGTTAGTCCACTACTACGCCATATCTTCCCCCCACAAACTACCAACCCCCCCCCACCCAAACACACTGCGGTCGGTCAGTAACGTGCGGTCTCTCTCTTTTTGACCTATGCCGTTCCCTTAACTTGATTGTTCGGCTCACTTCTAAATGCTTATCATTACCCACTATCCCCCTACCCGGCGTCGTCCCGGCAGGTCCTCTATCTATAATCTCATTCTCTATTATTTAATATGATTGAACGTAATCTCTACGTATCTTCATCTATTATTATCTTTACTATCTCTCTCTCTATCTTCCTAACTAGACAGTCACTTTATCTATATGACTTACGTATATCTCTTTCTCTTTCATATTTATATTTAATCATTCTACATCCTCCCCCCTCTTGCTTCGTGGCTACGCCGTGCTGTGGACCCTGTCCATTCTCACTTATCTCTCTTTATATATATTTCTATCTATTTCATCTTCCTTTTTCTATCTCTGCTTACTCTATCTAATTATAAATCTCTTTTTCTTCTCTTTCTTTCTCTCTACTCTTTTTTATCCTCTCTTATTATCTTTTCTTTTAATCTTTCTCCATCTTTTCTTTCATTTACCTCTCTATCTTTATCTCTATCTTTTTTATCTTCATATATATTTTGTCTGTCATAATCTCTTCACAATTGCATACTTTCCTCTATCATCTTCCTATATTTTTTTATCTAATCTCTATCTCTCTCTTATCTCTATATATATATCAAACTGATACTTCTTTTATTTAATCTTATCTCCTTTTTCTATCATTTTCTTCTGTCTCTTTCTATATCTCTCTTTTCTTCTACCTTTCTGTAATCCCAGGGATATATTCGTCTATCTCTCTATCTCTTCTCTCTTTCTCCATAATCTCTATTTTTTCTCTTCTCATCTTTATCTCTCTCTCTATCTCCTTTCTTCTTTCATCTCTTTCATATCTACTTCTTCTCTATAATCTATCTATCCTTCTGTCGCTATACTTTCTCATATATTCTCTCTTTTATCTCTTCTTATCTTTTTCTTCTCATTCTCTCTCTTTCTCTTATTATATTTTCTACTATTTTTATTATATCTATCTTTTATTTCTTTCTCTCTATAATCATTTCAGTCAGACGGCATAGGGGCCTGCCTATCTTTTTTTTCTTTGATTTGTTAACAAGAATTCGCACTCTTGAAGCTCACCCTCCTTATTACCAGTCTTACCCTTTGGGCCTTGATTCGGGCCCCTCCACCTTGCCCAAATTAACCAGTCCTCAACCTTTTACTTAAGGCTTACCTCTATGCCTTCCTATTTTTCCATTGTCGTGTGGTCCCTCTCTGCAAGCTCCTCCCTCCTCTCCCACGCTCTCCCAGGTTTCCCTATGTCAATAGTTTCTACATTTATTTCAGTTTGTCTTATCTTTTCCCCTTTTCTTCCGTTCGTGGTTTTTATCGCTCTTTTTTCACCCTTTTATCTTTAGGCCTCCCCTCACTCTTCTATCTTATCTCTTCATTTATACTCACTTATATTTCACTCCTCTATATCGATTCTCTCATCCTATTATCTATACTTCTTCTTCCATATCATAATCCTATCTTTCTTTTCTTCTCCTTTTCTCCCAGGTGGCACCCGTTCAATCTGCGCCGATTAACGCCCTTAACTCTTATCGTTAACCCCCCTTTATGCGGCGTTTTCCATCCTTCGCGTCTTATCGGTACTGACGTCATCGGCAGTTCCCGTTAAACTCGTTCCGTTCCCGTCATTCCTCTCTGTCTTGGTCTTCTATGTTTATTTTATATTCTTTTCTTATGCTTCCCGACTTCATCTTTTTTTTCCTGCAACATTCAGTCTTCATCTCTTTTATTCTCTAATCTCATCTCTTTCTTCTATTCTTCTTTCTTATTTCCTCCATCATCTCTCTATCTCTATCCCTATCTCTCTCTTCTCTCACTCCTAATCTTAATCTTATTCTCTGATCTTCTATTCTCTTATTAATCTATTCTTTTATCTCTTCTTTCTTTTCTTCTATTATTCCCTCTCTATATCTTATACTTCTTCTTAATCATCTCATTCTATATCTATCATCTCTCCGGGTGCTTCCCCCCTCTGCGACCACCTCGGTAGGTGCCGCGCAACCGCTCAAGGCCTTTATTGTTACATCCCTGTGTTGTCTGGCTGCTGTTTCCCCGTTCGGCGCTTGACGGTCCCTAGTTTTCTTTGGTGTGCCGCGTCGCTGTCGGTTCCGCCGTTTAGGTTCTCTTTTCAATGTGTTGTGCTTGCGTCATGTGTGCTGCTTAGCGTCCTTCGGCCACTCACGTGGCACTCACCTTTCCTAGCATTCCTCGTAGCTCCGATTCCGTGTATGCATGCTTCCGATGCTCCGGCTCTTTCCTCGTTACCCGCTGCTATGTCGTTAGGTCGTCGAACGGCATGGCCGCCGCGCGCCTTCTGGTCCCGGGCGGTTCCCCCCGCCTCCTTCTGGTCCCTGGTCTTCTTATTTTCAGCACCCCCCTTTGCCTCCCCCATCCCACTTCCCACCCCCCCCTTTGATTTTTCTACAACCCCCCCCACCACCCCTCCTGTCACCTCGTTGACCTTCCCTCTTGATTTTCACATCGTGCTACCCCTTCCCACGCTCAGCCCTCAAGCCTCGGCCGCTCGTGCCCTGGTTCCCTCCCTGGGTTCCCGCACCCTTGGTTCTCGATATATATCTCTCATATCCCTCCTTCTCCTTTATCTTTTTCTTCTCCTTTGTTCATTCTCTCTTTACTTTCTCTTTCTCCTATCTCTTTCTCATCTTCTCTTTTCTTTCTTTATTCTTCTATCTCTCTCTTCTCTCTTACTTCTTTCTTCTCTGCTCTCTACCGCCGTTAGTGATATCTTTTTCTATCTCCTTTCTCTCTCTCTCTCTATTCCTTCTATATCTCTCTCTTATATCTCTTATACTCTATTTTTTTTAAATCATTCTACTCTCTTCCTCTCTCTTCTCTCTCTAATCTCTACTCTCTCTTACTTAGTTCTTATGGTGGTGGCCGCCTCGGGGTGCAGGAGACTGTGCCGCTACCCGTTCGCAAATCGTTTTTTATTTTTCTCTTTCCTTCGGCGCTTGCAGCCCCATCTCCATTTAGACTTTACTTTTGTTCTTTTACAAAGCATTTCTCTTCAGCAGTCTTATTACTTTGATATATTTGTCAGCTTTTTTTTTTGGGCTATCCCCCCGGTTCTTATCTTTGGTCTATCTAATATATCTCTATTTCTATACTCCTATTTTATTTCTCTCCTATTATCTAATTATCATCATTATAATCTCTCTCTCTTATCTTATATTCTATATACTCTTCTCTCTTCTCACTATTATCTCTTATTATCTATATCATACTCTTCTCTTTTCTTCTCTATATCTCTACTATTCTTATCTCTATCTATTCTCTCTATATCTTCATTAATCATCTATCTTTCCCAGGGCTTTTCTCCCGAATTTTGCCGGGCTTTCCCAACCGCAATCTCCTATGCCGTTTCACTTTTTTGTGACTATAATTATTAGTATTCATTAAACATATTCTCTTCTATCTTTAATCTTCCTTTTCTCTTATATATCTATTCATATATCTCTTTCTATTCTATTGGTGCTTTTGGTTTCCGCCCACACCTATCAAATCGATCTATCTCACCACTCCCTACGCTAGGGCCCGGCCTCCCTGTTGGGCTGGCACCTTTTTTGGCGACACTGTCAACTCCTCGTCAATATATTTCTCTTACCTTATACTATATATATTTATATCTATATCTTAATAATATATATAATTATAAATAATAATTCTATATATCTATTAATATTATAGTGATGTACGCTGGGCAAATGCCAGTGGCGCATTTCGATGTTGGGCATTTCTCCAGGCATTTGCCCATTTCCACTATGCCTGCCAAAACTGGGCATTTATACATTATAAATAAGGATGGATTTTGACAGTATTTGCATAAAAACATCAAAGCAATCGTTTTCATTTCGCATATATATATATATAGTATTATTATATTATATATATATATATATATATATTATATATATATTATATATATATATTTATATAATATTTATATATATAATATATAATATATATATATTATAGTATCATATTATATATATATATTATCTCTCATATATATCTATATATAATATATTATCTTAATATAATAAATATCACCACGTTCTCTTCACAAAGACTGTGGTGGTGATAATGCATGGAACAGAAAAGAGAAGAGAATATGATAATGACAAGAGCCACCTCCCAATCTCCACCCTTTATACTTTAGAGAATTCGTTACAGTCGAAATCCACCTAGGTGAGCCTTTCGGGAATGCGATGGACCTGCATATGATCTCGTCATGTAGGGTTTCATTCCTGCCCAGATTAGCCACAACCATCCCCTCATCAACCCCGCCATTTACTCTGATTATGCACCTTTCTTTCACCTCTGCCAACTCACTTCTTCTCTCCAGGATTTTTACTTGACTATCCATTTTTTCTAGATCAGCAGTCGATCGTAACTACCAATATATCCTTAACATCCGACTATTCATCCTCCTTTCACATTAAACATCCTCAACTACTTTCATTAATTCTCTCATTTTAACCTTTGTTCTACACAACTCTCTAATCGTTCATTCCTTTTTTAATTCTTCTCACACCTAACCCCCTGAAGATTGTCCTTCTGAACCCTTGCCTTTAAATTTTGAATTAATTTACAGACGAATGGTTTCTCATATACATTAACTCCATGTAGAACTCTAGTACTGATACTTAATCTTAACTTCATCAAGCTATATATTGCACAGACCCTTCTGCTATTCAACTTGCCTAATACACTCTGCATCATCATTTATTCTCTCATTTCCTTTCTTTCACACCACGCATCTCTAATACGTTATTTCCTTATTTAATAATTCTCCTAATCTTACACTCGCTAATATTGTCATCCCGAACAGCTTCGACTTTGAACTTACCTTTATCGATTATACTCATTCTAACCAATACACCTGTACAACATTACCAATGTACGATCTAACGTATCGATACTAGTCCTTTCATACACAACGATTCCCTGCCCACAAAGCCCATTGCTGCATTCGAACTTGCTATAACTGATACATCATCTGGCTCCTTTTCATCCAACACTTTCCTCTACATGACTTCACAACAAGGACTGTCTCCTCCACCATAACCTTACCTTATTACGTTTATATTGCATCCCTCCTTTTACAACACCTGTCAAATTCTCTAACATCTTCACTCTCTTCAGATTGCCAACAACGAAATCATCCCACTATAATATCTAACCCTCTCAATTTTTTTTCCCATCATTCTAAAGCAAATTTTGTTGACGATCACCGCTCAGTTTCAAATATTTCAATAAGGATGTTCTTCAGGGTTCTGTCCTATCTGCAACTCTTTTTGCTTGTAATTTCAAACCATCAATCTCTGACTTTTTGGCATTATGCACTGATATACTGACGATTCAACATATAAAGCCAGTGCACCTAAAAGCGCATCACAAATGGCATGTAGCAACACGTCTGCGTCGCTATGACCCAAAGCTCCTTTTGTATGCGGAATGAAAACGCCACCAATCCATAAGTCGCGTCCTTCCGTCAATTGATGAAAATCTATACCGCTGCCTATTCTGTAACTCATAATTTACGATTTGTCGATAAAGGTAAGTTACTTACTTTCATATACGGGTATATTCTGCTCTTCTACCATCCCTCGGAGACTAGAACCTCCATGCTTGTTACACACTTCCATCAAACTCAAATTCCCTCGTTTGATTTTACGTAATTATACCTGAGATTTACACACTTAACTTTCTCACTTACATTCATCTCTTACTAATAGACCACTAAAAGGACCTAATTTTAATGACCATCAACTCACTATCATCCTATCAACTCTTTCATTATGCCAATGTTATGCAGAATATTCTAAGTGTTCTCTCCAATCTCTCTCACATCCATTTCATTAGTTAAAAAAGCACCATCCCTATTCATCACCGTAAGCAGTTTTCCATTATTCTTCGCTGCTTAACCTTTCGCGCTTCCTTCCAGAAAGCTTCTATTCTTTGTACAGTCTCCAGTACTATCTCGCGTATCATATTATGGCGGTTAGTTGTTATCGCTCTATGTTGTTTCTTTTAGTATTCCTTTTTTTTCCTCCTTAGATAATTCAAACACCTTTCTTTTTTGAACCTCATCATTGGTTTTAGCACATTCACCCACGCTTCTTTTTACTTTTAACCGCTTGCCTCACTTCTTCTCCACCACTTACTGTTTACATTCTACTTCGCTATTTACGGACTCCACTTACTTCTTTTGGCAACTACTAACAAATGCTTTCTTCATTTGCTTCCAGATTGCTCAGTATCATCTTCTTCACCTGTATGGTCTTCAAAATTGCTACAATATTTCTTTTATTTTCTTTTAAATCACCTTATCACTCTTAATTATATTCTATTTCCTTTATCCTTTTTTGGTTTGCTTCTTCTAGCTATTTTTTATCAAACCATAATGTGTAGGAATCTGCTCTGGACTATATTATTTATCACCAACACAATACTTCACATCTCCTTCTTCAAAAACAAATTCAATCATATTTGCCGCAATCTTCAATATCTCTCGCTAAACCACCTCTAATATACTTATGATACCTCTTGTTTTCAGGAAGTATTTTTACACGCTATCCTCTTCCTCATAGAAATCAATAACCATCATTATACCATGATCTCATTTCTCCGGCACCACCATAAAGCCACCCTGTTTATACCATCCCTTTTTTGATTCACCTATCCAACCCATACTAGCTCCCCAACACATCAATTCTGAAAGCCTCCTACTCATCCATACAAACATCATTCAGGTTTATCCGAAAATTGCCACTCTCTCTCTTCTCTCTCTCTCTCTCTTCTCTCTCTCTCCTCTCTTCTCACTTCTTTCTCTCACTTCTTCTCCTCTCTCTCTCTCTCTCTTCTCTCTTCTCTCTCTCTTCTCTCTTCCTCTCTCTCTCACTCTCTCTCTCTTCTCCTTCTCCTTCTTCCTTTCTCTTCTCTCTCTTCTTCTCTCCTCTCTCTCTCTCTTTTCAACTTTCCCCCAGATGGACATATGTCAAAATCATATTTTCTACATATTATCATTGTCCATCATTACTTATTATATAATATCCTCATAAACACTTTATATTAGATATTATAAATAAATAATATATATTATTATATATATTATACTATATAATATTTATATATATATTATATCTATTTTATTATACAATATTTCTAATTATATAATAATAATAATACTAATTTTAATAATAAAAAGCAAACAGTTAAATGCCTCTAAAATGCCCAAATTGGACAATGCACAGAAAATGCTCAAGGGCATTGCCAATTCTTATGCTCTGGCATTTAACCCATCACTATATTATTATATTTATATATATATAATATATATAATATATATATATATATATATATATTATATATTATATTATATTATATATACTATTATATATATCGTAAAAATCTAACAATGCTAGCAGGGAAATAGGAATACTTGTTGGATCCTGCTAATTTTTTCGAGGAGCTGTTAAAATAACATCATATCAAACTAAATGTAAGCTACAGGGAAAAAGAATACCTTTTTGGAATCCTTGTCAAATTTTGGTTAGGACAATGTAATAATAAAATTGGTGTTTTTGGGGTTCACATTATATTAGATAAACCTAGTTATTATATTATATATTATTAATATATATATATATTATATATATATATATTATTATTTAATATATTATTATTTATATATATCTATATATATATACTATTTTTGTAAGGTATTCAGCGGAAAGTAGGGGGCTCGAGCCAGCGGGGAACACAGGAGGGGACATTTTCCATACCCCGTAGGGGGAGGGGTGGCAGGAACCCCGCGACGCCCAAATACAAAGCAGCGGGGTTCCGGAGATTCCCGAAGGGATGGAATAGTCCAAAACCCGGAGTTCCCGGAAAGGCCGAGAGAACCCGACTCCTGCCCATCGGTGCGGTATACCTTGGGGTATTCTTTATTCAAAACATAATAAAATTTACTAGAAATCTATTTATTTAACTATTAAACACAAAAATTATAGGTAATAATTTACGTCATATTAACTATATTATTACAAGAAGCTTTTTTTTTTTGACATTTTTTTACCAGGATTACAAAAATGTATTCCTTTTCCCTGTAGCTCAGGCCCGTTTTTGAGCTGTGTTTTTTTTTTCGCACTAAACACAATATATTTGAAATATGGTACATCACCTCAGTTTTATTTATTGCATTCATGGAGAAATCTGAATAAAACATTCGTTTTCCTGTTATTTTTAAAATATCGTCAGTTTCATCTAGAGTTAAGTTAAGGTCTCACACTAGTAACTAACCTTTGAAATTTTGGTATAGTTTCAACGATACTTTTTAAAATTCGATGTGGAGTTTAAAAAAATGCGAAAAGAAGTCGTTTTTTTTTTACCTTATAAAAATAATAATGTTCTATTATGAAATCATAAATGTAATTATCTTTGAAAATTCAAAAATTTGGATAAAATTTCACAATGCTAAGTTGATAATAGAACATTATATTTTCTATATAATACGCTATATATTTCTATATAATATATATATTTTTATATATATATATATATATTTTTCTATATCTATATATTATATATTCTATATAGTATATATATATATGATATATATCTTATATATATATAATTATATATAGGGTATATGGTCAGCATCCCGATAAGGCCAGGATGTAACCAATACCGAAGAACAGCATAAGATAAAGGAAAGAAAGGAGAAAATAATCAGGAGAACATTTTTACTGTCTGGTTTTGAGGAAGAACGATTTTAAGACATTAAATTGTTTAAATTGGTTGGAGATTAAGTTTTTTGAAATAGGAAGAGCTGTAGTACTCGGGGAGGCGCAAAGTTGCCAATTGTTTAATCATTTTCTTTTTCACTAAAGAATATCCCACGGGCTAACAAGAACGATGGAGAGAGCCGGGGTTTCTCGGCCCTCCGGGGGACGACGGGGGGGACGCTGTCCCACCGTCCGGGGGGGACTTCGAACCCCCTAAAAGGATATAAAAGAAAAAATTATTTTCGGCAAAGCGTAAAAAAAATTGGTATTTTGGCAACTTCTGCTCTCGAGACTAATGCGGTTTCAAGGTCAATCAGAAACACACCACAAAAGTCTCTAATATTTTATTAATTCTTTTATAGATGTTTTAAAATGATAGAAAAAGTGATTTCCTTTCAAGTTTCATCGAGAAATTACTTGCTGAAATCCAAAAATGTTATTTATTTTCCTGTAGATGTTATAGTTTTCTAGTTACATTCTGGCCTCTTCGGGATGCCTGGCCAATATATAGTATATATATTTATATATATATATATATATATATATATTATAATATATAATATGATGTATATCTATATATATATTTATATATTATATTATATATATATTTATATTATTATTATTGTCTATATATATATATATATATACTCTATATATATACTCATATAAATCGTGCATATAATGTAAAGTGATTAATACTTACTATCATTGATGAGTTTGCCAACATTAATATTGATTGCTTTTGCTTTTATTTTATTCTTAGAATAATTAAAAATGTCATGATTATTTAAAATGTGAAATAATATTTAAAATAATAAGTATAAACATAAATCACACAAAGTTTAAATATACACTTGATATTTACACTATAATATTGATATTACCCTCGTATTTTGCTTTCCTTAGTGAAAACATGAAGAGGACTCGAGCCCATGCAATTAATTGGCACTTGGCAACTCATGTGTATTGCTAGATGTCGCAACTTTTTCATTAGATTAATTAAAAGAAAATTATAATGTTCTTAATTTTATAATGATATGACATATTTTGTTTCTGGGAACTACGTGCCAAATTAAGACTTACAGTAAAATTATTTATTTGTGTAAATAAATCTCTACTAGTTCACTATTTTTTTTATTAGATCATTTAAAAAAAATGTTAAATTATAACAAGTCAAAAACTGATAATATTACACAACAATTTCCTCGATTAAAATGATTCAAAATAGTTTACTTTAAATACATGTGGGAATTCACAGAATTATAAGCTTTCCTTTCATTGGTTATATTATATTATAAGGCATTCTTAAAATATTTCAGTAAATTCATTAAGACCACTACGCCCTGATATATATATATATATAGGGGGTATATATATATATAGTATTAATATATATATATAGTATATATATATAATATATAAGTTATACTATATATAAAATTATATATATACATATATTATATGGTTGTATTATATATATTACTGAATAGTATATATATGTATATTATTATATATATATATATAATATATATAATATAGATATTATATCATATATATATGATATATAATATATAATAATATTATATATTAATATTATATAGATAATATATAAGTATATAGTATATATATAATATAATATTATAATATATATATCATACTATTATATATATTTATATTATATATATATATTATATATATTATAATAATTTATATATATGAAATAAATTTTATATATATATGATATATATATATATATATATACTATTATTATATTAATTATATATGATATATATTATATATATTATATATTATATATATTATATTATATATATATTATATAATTCAAGGTTGGTATATATATATATATATATAATAATTATAGGTATTTAACTATTTAATATATATATATATTATATTTTATAATATAGTATATATATATATTATATATATATATATATATATATATATTATAATATATATTATATATATATTAATGAGTAAAAGCTTACTTAACCACCGGAACGGAGCCGCGAATCAAAAAAAAAACACTTTCACGCTGCCGATAAAAGACTCCTTCGATATTATTTTGTCGAATGAAAAAAAAAAGTAGTAGGGTATAAAATGCAGACAAAAAATATTTCCTATATCTCGAGAAATTACAATAGCTCGCAGCGTAAGAGGAATACATTTTTGGGAATCCACCCCTGGTAAAGTTTTGTAAGGAAATGTCTATTAGAATATTATGCCCA
>JABUQX010061400.1:25000-34433 GCA_015478945.1 Trachelipus rathkii
TGAGGTTCGTGAGGGATTAAGATCGAGCACGTCTGTAGGTACCTGCGCTTGTAACCTTGGTAAGGGAACTGTCCTAACATGAGGTCATGTAGGTACCTGCCCTAACTTGAGTTCCTGTATGTATCCTATCCTATTTACTTGAACGATGTATGTATCTATCCAACTTGAACGCATCGTAGGTTATCATATCCCTGCACTTGAACGCAATGTAGGTCTATTCCTAACTTGAACGCATGTATGTATCTATCCTAACTTGACTACCACCACACATGTGTAAACCCACACCTCATTACACACAACCAGCACACACACACAACACACACAACAACCACACGACGGATGTGCTGTCACACACACATGGCACACACGACACCCACCATACCCGGCCAGACTCACGAACTTTCCATACAGTCCCTTATCGTCCTGCTCTTGGCCGTACCTAATTTGACTCAAGACTTACCGGCCTTTACCTTGTCCGATGGCTTTTGGGGTCATAATTCAAAAATATGAATCTGTCTTAGGTATCAAGTAGAACTCGATCACCTACCACTTTTGGGAAGTACAGGGTAATTTTTAACCGCACAGGTCCATGCTAAGACCTGAGAAACAGTTAACTTTTATTTAAAGTCTATATAAACATTTCAAAATTAAATAGGATATTTATATCATATATAATATATATATATATATATATATATATATATATATATATATATATAATATATATATATTATAATATATATTTATATATCTATATATCATATATATATATATATATTAATATAGTTCACTACACTCAACACCTACACATACCCACGACACAGCAGATACACCATAACACGGCCTGCGTTATACATCACCAAACACTATGGGGGCAGGTACATCACCCCCCTGCTCACACCTATCCCATACAGCCTACACAACACACACTATGGACACTTATACACACATAACCCCATAGACACTTACACCCACACATCAGAAACCTTACACTCGACCAATAACACTTCACTCCATCCCATAGACACTCCTACACTCGCAACCGATATACACTTCACACTCACAACACACACCACAAACACACGGCTACGGTATATCCAACACCAACCTAGATACATACACCCACCCTCAGCTCCACCTATACCTACACCTACACACACACACCATGAACTTTAACACACCACTTACACCGCACGCATAGACACTTACACATCACACCATCAGAGCACTCAACTGCACTCATAAGCACTACACTTACGACTCCATCATATACACCACACACACACACACACACACACACAGATCACACTCACTCACCGGATGTCTTATCGTGCCTCTGCTTTGACGCCTCAATTTTAGATTACCTCAAATTTGATGCCTCAGCATTATTGCCTCAACTTTGATGCCTCAGCTTGATTGCCTCAGCGTTTGATGCCTTCAGCTTTGATACTCATCTCTGATGCCGTCATTTTGTGGATAAGGCTTGTCAACTTTGAGGCTCCGCGAAACTTTGAGGGTCAACTTTGATGGCTAACTTTGAATGGCTCCAACTTTGCATAATGCCTATCCGCTTGATGGGTGTTTCATGCTTTGATGGAAACCTAAATTGATCGGTTCCCTTCGATGATGGTACCATGATATTGATGTTCAGCCTTTGAATACTCACAAGGATTTAATTGATGGTTCACTTTGATGGTCCCCAGTCCACCGTAAAGAGTATACTATTAGTGTTCTATTAGTGTTCTACTGAGTATTCTATGACGTGCCAGGTGAGTCAACTGAGTGCCAATGAGTGTCCAAGTGATGCCAAGTGAGTGCTAAGTGGAGTGCACATAGAGCCACTGAGTGCTACTTTTTTCAAGCCTTTTCTCTAGCCTCCCTGAGCCTAGAATAGCCCTAAAATTGGTGTCTACCCCCCTAGGTTATAAGGTATGAGAAATCGATTGGTGTATATTACAAGTTGTAGGATTGCTTCCTGTATGGAGTTTAGCTTTTTCTAGCCTACCCTGATCTTAGAACAGCCCTAATATTGGCTGCTACCCCTATGTTATAAGGTTTGAGGATTCGATTGGTGTATTATTTTAAGTTGATAGACTGCTTCCTACTATGGGTTAACCTTTTCTAGCCTTTTCTAGTCTACCCTAGCATCATAAATATACCTAATATTGATGTCTTCCCCTAGGTTCATAAAAGCGGATAACCAACGCAAGGACGCAGCATGGGCACCTCCGCCGCGAAGGCAGACGAAGCCGCCCGCCGCGTTCCACGCCCGCCGAGTTTCCCGCCCGCCGCCTGTGCGCCGCCGCAGGCGCAATATATGTTTTTCCTCGCGTAATTCGCCGCGTGGTGCTCCGCAGGCGGCAGGTATTATTACGGTGGAACGATAATGATTCATTAGTTTGTCGATAATCAATGTAAACTATTTCAAAGAATTTCTTTTTCAAATATACTCTGAGTCATTCATTTTACTTCATACCTAAACATTTTTAACTAAAAACATTTTTGCGATCCTAAACTGTAACTCATTACAGACCTATTATTTATATTATTCATTTAACACATATTTCATGAGTTTTGGGATACAATGTAAACTTATTCAAAAAAATTTCTTTTCAAATATACTATGAGTCATTCATTTTACTTCATACTGTTAACATTTTTATTAATAAAACATATACTCGTTACAGACCGTTAAGCGGTAAAAACAGTAAATCAATAGTTCAATTGCCTAGCAACAGAGGGAATAGTAAGGCTTTTGGTTTACTCGCTGTTACTTGATATTTCTGGCTTTTTATTGTGATTTACTGGCTTTTACATCATATATTTATTAACATTATTTTTCTTTTATAATTTTTTATTTTTGTTTTAAGATACTTTTGTTTATTTATATTTTTTTAAAAATTGTAATGTAAAAGAAGAAAAGCCCAGAGTGTCTGATATATCATCATTTTATTTTTACTAAAGTTGTACGAAATTTTATTAAAAGCATTATACTTTACAGACTCTAAAGCGAGGTAAAACCGTAAAGTAAATAACCGCGCTTGCCTAGCAACAAAGGGATTTAGTTAGGCTTTTTGGGTTTAAACTGCTTTACTTGTTTAACGGCTTTAACTGCTTTAGCTGGCTACTGCTTACATCATATTTATTAACATTTGTTTTCTTTATTATTTAGTATTATTTTTTAGTATTATTTTTATTAATTTTTATATATTATTTTTTATTATTATTTTTTATATTATTATTTTTATTATGATATTTTTAATTATTATTTTTATGTATTATTTTTAATTATTTTTATTATTACTTTTTAATATTATTATTAATGTTTATTTTTATTATTTGTATTTATTTATATTCCTTTTATTATTAGTTATTAATTAATTATTATTTTTATTATATGTATTATTATTAATTATTTTTTTATTATTATTTTTATTACTATTCTTTATTATTATTATTATTAATTTTATTATTATGTTTTATTAATTATTATTTTTTTATATTATTATTATTATTATTATTATGTAGTTATTAATTATTATTGCATTATTATTATTATTATTAATTATTATTATGTATTATTATTATTTTATATTTGCCTCCAGTCATTTTACTTCATGACTATTCATTCTCATTCTATGTACATTGACATTAGTCCAACGAAGCTTCGAATGATAACATGTTCACAGTCCATCAACGCACACACACGCACACCGTAGCATCACACACACACACACACCAATCTGACACACAGTCAACACACACAGCATCACCACAAATGACACATTGCACAACACAAACATCCTGTTGCATTCTAAAATACTTCACTGTTTTAAGACAGTATCAAAATAAAGTTCTTTTGTTATAACAATAGACATATAATCTTATTAAAATATTTTGTTTTAAATTAGAATTAGAAGAGCAAGTGACAGTTTATTCTGCTGAATTTTTGTCGTCACTTATATACTAAAAGTTATTTCAAAAGTTTTCTAATAACCTTACTATAACAAATCATCTATCTTTTGAACAAAGAGATTTATTCATTAGTTATTCATTGATTAACTGGTTAATACTTTTTGTTTATAATTTTATACCTTATCAAGTATTAAAATAATTTTTTACTGAAATTTTATGGAATTTATTAAAAACATATATTTTGCGTACCTTAAAGCAATAAATCAGCTAAATGAGTTAAGGCAAGACCCCTAGCATCCCTCTCTATCAATAAAGCTATACCATGGTTTGGTTCATTGACTTACTGCTGATTTATACAATTCAATGCTTAGCCATGTGAATAATGTAAGAATAATAGCAAACATGTAAGGTTCTTCTCTGTTAACTAACATGTATTTTTATTAAATCTTCTATGTTTTATTTGAATAATTAAGCAGATTATTCACTTACAGCTTTATATTATTCATTCCAATGTTTAATAAAAATATTTCAAGTTTTTTTAAAGTAATTTGGCGATTTAACTTTATATTGGAGATATCGGATTACTCCCGTCCACTCACAAATAATAAGAAGCATTGTCCCTTCTTACCTGTTGAACTAGGATTCTTACCGATCCAGCATGTAGTTTTCAGTTTGAAATATATTTAATACAAATAATAATAACATTGATTTCTCGATTCTTGTCCATATCGGAATTCTTTTTGACGCTGGTATCTAGGACACTATGAAATGATGACCCGGGGTAACACACCAAATAGGCTGCCACTAAACATCACAATCATAACAACACAACACACAAATTTAGGCCTAGCAATTTAGGCCAAAATTTAGGCCACAGATAATATATCACTTCACACCACACCATTATCATAGAGAAAGGAGATCAGTTTGAAATATATCTTAAATAAAAATATCAATTCGATATGCTACAAAAGACTTTCCCTCATAGTCACTAGTAATAGGAATATTACCTTTGAACCATTTGGATATTAGGTGAACTTAAAAAACGTCGTGTATAAAAAGCAGCCATATCTAAAGACAGTTTAGGGCCTACATTTAGGCACTAGTATGATTATCAACAACAATTCTAAAGAAAGAGGTCATTTCGTAATAGCTGTAAGAAAGGTGCGGTATGAATATTGTGTTTCTCGCCGTGTTGTCTGTCATGTAATGACGCCACATAATAAAATAATAACATAATAACCTAAATAATAATAATAATAATAATTAAATAGATAATAATAAATAAAATCAATATATAAATAATAATAATACGTATAAATAATAATATATATAATAATAATAATAATAATAATAATCATAATAATAATAATATAAAATAATAATAATAATACTAATAATATAATAATAATAATAATAATAATAAATAAAATAATAATATAATAATAATACCATAATCTATCAATATGTAATATAATGTAAATCCAATTACTTTAACAGCAAACTTTGAAGATATTTTAGTTAAACATTGAAAATGAATTAATTATGTAGTGATAATTGTTATCCTTTATATAACATCCTAGATGATTTTAATACAATAGCATGTTATGTTAATCAGAGAGAACTTATTTTGCTATTTTCATACTTTATTAAATGGCTAAAGATGATGTAAAGCAGTAAGTCAATAGAACAAACCGTGGTGATAGGCTTGGTTGTAAAGAGGGAGCTAGGTCTTGCGCTTAACGATTTACTGATTTATCTGCTTTAAGGTATCTAAAAATGTAGTGTTGTTTTAATAAAATTTCATAAAATTTTAGTATAAAAATTTATTTTAATACTTGAATAGTTACTAAAATTTATAACAAGAAGTATGTAACTGTTAATAATAAATCAAAAAAATTCCTTTGTTTCAAAGTAAGATTTATTATAGAAGTTTTAAGAAACTTTGATAATAATTTTAGTTATAATTGAAATGGTCATATGAAATTACTTGTTTAAATATTAAAACAATGTTTAATAAATTTATAGTGTTATTTAAGTACAAAAGAACTGTATTTGATATGTTTTAACATGTGATATTTTAAATGAACAGGTGATGTGTGTGTGTGTGTGGTGTGCTGTGTGTGGTGTGAGTGTGCGTGGTGTGCGTGTGTGTGTGTGTGTGTGTGTGTGTGTGCGTGTGTGTGTGTTTTCGCTGTTGGAATGTCAATGTAGCATTAGATGAATGATAATAGTCCATGAGTAAATGACTGGAGGTATAATAATACAGTAAATAGTAATAATAATAATAATGAAATATAATAATAATAATAATATAATATAATAATGAAATAATGATAAATAATATTCATAATAATAAAATATCATAAATAATAATAATAATAAAAATAATCAATAATAAAAATAAAATAAAAATTCATAATAATAATAATAATAATAAAAATAATAAAGTAATATAAGAAGATAATAATAAAATAATAATAATAATAAAAATAAAATAAAACATGAATAAAATTATGATAACAGTAATAATCATAAGTTCCATGATAATTTAATATTACGAATAAATCAATCATAATACAAAATGAATAAACATAATAATACTAAATAATTAATAATAATAAAAGAAAACATAATTGTTAATGAAATAGTATGTTAATAAATATACGAGTAAAAGCAGTAAAGCAGTAAAAAACAAAGCCTCTAATCGCTCTTTGTTGCTAGTGCACGCGGTTTATTGATTGCTGTTTTACTGCTTTAGAAGGTCTTAAAGTATGTTTTTAATAAAATTTTCGTACAATTGTAGTAAAGTAAAATGTTTGTATATCAGACACTCTGGGTTTTTTTCTTACATACAATTTTAAAAAATTTTATAAATTAAAAGTAATTAAAAGCAAAAATAGAAAAATATAAAAGAAAAAATAAGTTAATAAATATACTGAACGTAAAGGCAGTAAAGGCAATAAGCAAAGTAAATCTAGTAAAGGGTAAAACAAAGCCTTTACTATTTTCCCCCCGTCTGTTGCTATGGCAATTGAGCTATTGAATTAACTGTCTTTTACTTGGGCTTTAGCTGTAACGTAATATGTTTTTAATAAAAAAAATGTTTAAGTATGAAGTAAAATGTAATTTGAAAAAAATTTGAAAAATTTAAAAATTTAAAATTTGAAAAGAAATTTTTGAATAGTTTACATTGATATCTCCAACTATGCGATTATGTGTAAATAATAATAATAGCATAGGTCTTGTAAATGGTTACAGGTTATTTTAGGGATCGTGAGAAAATGTTTTTTAATAAAAATGTTTTAAGGTTATGTGTAAGAATGAAATGACTCTAGTATATTGAATAAGAAATTCTTTGATAGTTTATCCATTGAGTGATCAACAACTGATGAAATTTTTATCGTTCCCGCGGTAATTTGCCCTGCGGGCGCACGCGGTCGATTAGAGCGGCAAATCTTGCGGCCTGAGGGCGCCATGCGGCGGTCGGGAAAGCGGCGGGCGGTTCGTCTCGCCTTCAACGGAGGGTGCATGCTGCTCCTGGTGTCCGCTTGACCTAGGGAAGACATCCAAAATATAGGGTCCTATTCTATGTATTGGGTAGGGCTTAGAAGAGGCTAGAAAATGGTTAACCCATAGTAAGGAAGTCAGTCTATCAGACTTAAAAAATATACAACAATCGATCCTCATACCTTATAATGAAGAGGGAAAGGCACCAGATATTGAAGAGCTGTTCTAACATATCCAGGGTAGCTAAGAAAGGCTAACGTCATCACTAGGGAATGCAGTTCTCTGACAGCACTTGTAGATATAATGAGCACCAATCGATTCCCGCATATCCTTAGATAAACCTAGTGGGTAGACCCCAGATTATGAGGGTCTATTCTAAGGGGCTCAGGGGAGGCTAGAAAAGGGGGTTGAAAAAAGTGGCACTCAGTTTATGGGCACTATTGTGCAATGTTGTTTTGCTGGCATTGCACTGCACTTGGCACTCCACTTGGCACTATTGGCTGGCATTTGGCACCTCACCTGGTGAAATTCACGCGCTGGCTACTCATAGAGATAGCTCAATAGTAAGACTAATAATGAACACCTATATGATTATCTGCGCCTTACGGGTGATTGGCGGACCACAAAAGTTGAACCATGCAAAAATCTGAGTCAATCAAAGCTGAACCAGTCAGTATAGGTTGTCCATGCGAAGATGTAACCAATTTCAATATAGGTGCTATCGAAGATTGGACATGGAAGTATAGGCACCATCGTCAAATTTGAGGCCATGCGAAGATTTTTCTTTTTTTTTTTTTTTTTTTTTTTTTTTTTTTTTTTTTGTCTGTTGTTTTTGGTTTGTTGAGTCCATCAAGTTGACCCACTCAATAGTTGACCATCAAAGTGTAGGCATCAAAGATGAGGGGGACACGCACGATGCAAATCAAGTATGAAGTCATAACGAAAAAGAAGTGAGGAAATCAAGCTGAGGCACACCATCAGTTCGAAAGGCAATCCCAAATAAGAATTTGAGGCATCAAATGTATGAGGATTATCAGAAGATTGAGGCAGTCAAAGAGAGGCATAAGATATCGGAAG
This sequence comes from Trachelipus rathkii, assembly GCA_015478945.1. Lineage (NCBI taxonomy): Eukaryota > Metazoa > Arthropoda > Malacostraca > Isopoda > Trachelipodidae > Trachelipus > Trachelipus rathkii. The sequence continues at coordinate 33,503 of JABUQX010061400.1, forward strand.
TGTGTGTGTGTAGTATTGTATGTTGATGGTGAGTAGTAAAAGTGTATATGGAGTTGAAGTGCTTAAGTGTAAGTGTCTAGTGGGATGAGTGTAGTGTCTATGGGTGAGTGTAAGTGGTTCTACCTGGTGGGATGTAAGTGTGTATAAGACTGTCATAGTGTGTGTGTGATGGTGGTATTGGTGTAGGTGTCGAGCTAGGGTGGGTTGTATGCCCTCCACTCCACTCACGGGTTAGGTGTTGTATACGTAGCCGTTGTTGTTGTGTGTGTTGGTGTGAAGTGTAAGGTATTATGGGCGAGTGTAAGTGTTATTGGTGAGTGTGAAGCGTCCACGACGCTCTGAGTGTAAGTGTCTAGGTGGGTTGTAAGTGTGCGCTATGGTGGGTGTTAGTGTGTATAAGTGTCATAGGTTTTGTGTGTGTAGGTGTAGGTGTAGATGTACAGCTAGGGTTGGGTGTATGTATCTGTAGGGTTGGTGTATGTATACGTACCAGTGTGTTTTGTGTGTATTGCTGTGTGCGTAGGTGTAAGTGTGTATAAGTGTAATATATATACTATTATATATATTATATATATATATATATTGATATCTATTATATATATATATATTATATATTATATATATATATATAATTATAGTATATATATATAATACTCATATATATATCTAAATATTTAATATAATATTAGTATATTAATACTAGTGGTATATTATAATTATTATATATACTATATATATATAGTTTATATATGTTAAGTATATAATATATATATATGCTTTATATGATTATTTATCTAGTGATAATTATATTATATATTAGTAGTATATATATATATTATATATATTATATAGTAATATAATAGTATATATATATATATATATTATATATATATAGTATTATTTATATATATATATTATATAATATATATAG
>JABUQX010061401.1:0-54296 GCA_015478945.1 Trachelipus rathkii
ATATTTTTTAAAGGTTTCATGCTCAGAGGCAAAACTGTTGCATATATAAAAATATTATCTAAGTAAAAAATATGTATCTCCCCCAACTACAGACGCCCTGAAAACTTCATGTTGATTGGATGACCAGAAAAAAATTATCTCAATTTTTCATTTCTCACAACCATTTTTAGTTGGGTTAGGAATTCGACTATAATTAATAAAGTAATTAACTAATTAATAAAATAATTAACTAATTAATAAAGTAATTTGGTTTCAAAAATCAAATATGTTGAAGAATAACTTTTTAGATAGTGGACCTATCTTCGTATTGGTCAAGTTTCAAGTCATTTCAACAAAAATTGTAGGAGGTGAACTCCAAAATGTCAAAAATATGGTTTTTCTTCAAATGAAAATATAAAGAAAATATACAATGAGAAACAGAAAAACACTAGAAATCGACGTTTTAGGGCTCAGAAAAAGCTGCAATTTGCTTTTTGTTTGGTGCAAATTGGATAAAAGCTAAAAAAAAGTATGCCAAATTAAAATCTATTGGATTCTCCCACCAATAAATACCCAAGCAAAATTGAAACCTGCCCTTTAGTTCTATTCTACATAACGCTGATAAATGAAAAACAAATATATAAAACTATTTCATACATTTACTTCAAATACACCACTTGCTATAAATGATAAACAAACATAATCTATTTCATACATTTACTTCAAATACACTACTTGCCATCAATTACTAACGTACCCATAAGAACAATAATAAACATTTAATGTGGCATCTTTCTTAAAATAAATGTTATTTAATTCCTGTATTAATTAAAAAGGGAAATATTCAATAGCAAATAACACCATTTAATTTTTTAATATCTCTCTCACTCTATTCAAGCTTTTTTTTTTATTTATTTGAAGTAAAACATTTATGAAATGAAGTCAACCTTGACTTGACTTGACTAAGGATAAAAAAAAAGGAAAATGCCATTTCTTTGAAGTAAAACATTTAAACGAAGTCAACCTTGACTTGACTTGACTAAGGATAAAAAAAAAGGAAAATGCCATTTCTTTGAAGTAAAACATTTAAATGAAGTCAACCTTGACTTGACTTGACTAAGGATAAAAAAAAAGAAGGAAAAAGCTATGACTATAAAATAGCTTTAAAAACGTTTAAACTGCTATAAGAAAAAGCATGAAAAATGTTGCAAAGGTTGATTTTAAAAGATATATTATCTTATTTTATAAATACTCAATTTATTAACATTTACTATTTTATTAAATATAACTTAACAAAGCTAACCTAACGTGACCTAACCTAACCTATTATACTATTATACCTATACCACTACTAGTAGTTTTAAGAAACTATTTTTCAATACCTCTAGGGTTGTTTACCTACCTAACGCCATACCAGATATACTAACCTAGACAAATAAGACATCTGCCAGTACTTAGTTCCCAAAGTTTTAAAACACTATCCATCCCAGCTGTTAAAACATACTGAAAAATAACAAAACATTATATACATATATAACTACTTAATATATCACTTATATAACCTTAATATATCATAAGCATATATTATATATAATAATACCTAAATACTACTCATAACTACTAATACTATAATATCATATTCATATAATATATCATCACTATATATAATATACCTATACTTTAACCTATTAATAATACCAATCAGCTTATATATAACTCATATCATATATTAACCTATCAATGCTAAAAAATCACACTCCAATCTACCTTATTTCCCCAAGACTGGTGTGTAAGCGTCGTAAACATGCACACCGGAACCAGAAAATGATAACTCAGAGGACATTAATAATAGCCAGCGTCACAAAGAAAGAACACAGCCCTCTACGCCCAACTTTAATAACATTTTAGTGAGAAAACTCCGCTCGAAATCAGAAAACTCCACCTAATGCTTAAACGGACCACGCGACTGAACACTCACTATGTACTCCTATCGTACAATTGGGACCATTCCATACACCCTTGCGCTACCAGGAGGCCACACACCCATCAACCTAACCCATTCCTATCCACAAAACACCACGCCATTCACCTTCCTATTATGCAACCTTCTTCTTCGGTCGTCCATCTGCCAACACAACCACATTTTCTCTCACTCGCAGACATTGCCTAATTACCTTAACGACTCTATATCACATTTGTACTTCCAGCCTCCACTATAGGTCGCCATATCATAAGCACCATCAGTAACCACTATAAATGTCAGCTTAACAAACCGTACTAAATCACATCCACATCCTTATCCACCTATCACCAAAAACCATCTTCAACTGTCTTTCATATTATTCACTCCTCATTTAACCCTCATCTCTATCACACCACACATACATCTTAATACGTTCCCCTGCAGTTTCCGCTTATACTTTACGGCTTGCCTGAATCACCTATGTTCTTCTACATACTATTTCTAGTCTCTCACTAGTAGCTTATAAGCGCCATGTCAACAACCTTACACTCCTAACCTTATACCTAAACTAACCTGAACCTAACCTAATCATGCTAGGCTAAAACGCAGCTAGACGCATATAACTAAAGACACCTAGAAGGATGATGCTAGAATTATCTATTATTTTAGATATTATACTATATATAATCACTATAACTATTATTTAACTATACTATAATACCTCATAATACTATAACTATAACGCTATATAAATAATATATATATATACCTTAACCTAACCTATACCTAACTACCTAACCTAACCTTAAGTAATATAACCTTAATTAAAATACTATACATATTATATATTATATAATATATATATATAATTAAACTACTCATATTTAATATAATAATATATGTATATATAATAATCCTATAATATATAACCATATTTAATATATATACTATATAATATAACCTATAATATATATATAATAATATCAAATGATATTACTATATATATATATTATATACTACTTATATTAAAATACTACTTACCTATATAAATACTACTTAATATAATATCATATATACATCATGACGTTTGGAAACTATATGAATAAACTTATAGTGGCCATACTATTATTTGATAATATATAGTAAAAACTTGCTAAGAGACTAGATCAGTTTTGAGAGAATCTATGTATGAATTAAACAGAAGCAAAAAAAAAAAAAACAAATATACTACCTACTTATACTTTGCATTCCATAGAAAACTAGAACAGATGCAACTGCAAAGACCTTCATGCGCATTTGGGAATATGTATTGTACGCATCTACCGAAAACTCCCATCCCCATAACCTAGTAGAAATAATAATAATTAACATTAAAATCATATATAAAACTAATATTAAATAACAATATAATACTTAATAATAACTTATAATAAACTCAATATAATCTATAATAAATCGCCTAAATAATCATGAATAATAATCAATCTAATCATACCTCACTCAGTCACTCACTTACCCTTCGTTTTTTTAACCCCTAAGACTACGGTTAAAGACGTGAGATGGTACATGCATCGGAGTAGTAGAATAATGACGCTCACACTAAGATCGAAAGCAAAGCCCCAGCTCTCCAGCCCCCTCTAACCTATTAGTTAGAGAATCAGTCGGAGTCAGAAAATCCACCTTTAGAGCTTCACGGGAACCCTAACCCCTAAACCTAACCTAGCAACAGGACCTCACACATTTGGCAATACTTCGACAAGTGTAAGCGGCTTTCAATTTTATATATAAATATCTTAATATTAAATATATATATATTGATTATAACTACTCAAACCTAACTCAGCTATAAAATGATAAGCTTTAGTTAATATACTCACCTATATACTACTATATATATATTAAACCTTAAACTCTAATAAACAAATATAACCTATAACCAACTACTATATAACTATAACTATATATAACTATATAAATCAAAACTTAAACCTATATAACTATACTATATAACTACTATATAATATCCTATAATATACTCACCTATATAACCTAACTATATATATAACTACTATATAACCTAAATACCCAACGGAAATGACTAAATACTACTACTTATATAATAAGTAGATAGTAATCAGAACCTCTAAACACCCCTTAGAACGCTCGGTGCACGGATGTTGAAGTCGCCGACTTTCCACTCAGAAACGAACGCGCTGATATACAAATCCTCGCGTAGCAGTTGGTAGTTTAATACTCTACCTGGAGGATGAATTACAAAACTCGACTATGCGACATGTTGGTAAACGGCGCTGGTTTGGGATGACAGCCGGCACCCTCTCATAAGTATCAAATATATCCTTGGGTCCACCCCTCCAGTTGTTACCCTAAACTCGTTAAAGGGGAATACCAAGCCTCGAATTAAACATAAGGTAGCCTTTTATTTATCTTATGTATAAACTTAAACTCAATTAACACTCTTCTCACTCTCTACATCCCTTATCTCAATCTCAACTCCTAACCTAACCGCTCATCACCTCTCTTATCTCAAGCCTACCACTCCCTTCTCAGTCCATCCTCCTTTCACGTCATCCTAATACTCACTGTCTCTCTCTCTCTCTTCTCTCTCTCAATCCTATCATCTCCTGTAAATCTTCATCCTCTCTTCATCTCTCTCTCTCTCTTCAATCTCTCTCTCTCTCTCTCTCTCTCATACTCCGTCTCTCTGCTATCACCTAACCTATCACCCTAATCCTTAACCTCCTAACTCTCTCCTCTCTCTCAAACCTAACCTAACTCTATCATCTCTACTCTAACCTCTCTATACCTAACCTTACTCACCTCTAACCTCTTCAATACCTTCTAACACTCTCAATCACTATTCACCCTAAACTCTTATACCTCTCCTTATTATCCTCTCAATACCTACATCTCTCTCTTTAACATCCCTCTATCAGCTCCTATCTCACCTTCAACTCCACCGCTACACCCTCTCCCTATCGACCTTACTCTCCTCACTCCTCTTCATCATCTACCTCTCTCCTTACTACCCTCTCTCATCCCTCTTTACCGTCTCTAATCGTCCTCTATCTATCCCTAACTCTCTCTATTCAACTCTATCCACCTAACCTAAAACTCCCATTCACTACTCTTATTACCCTCCGTAATCTCTACCCTATCACTCTCTCACTCACTCCTTCTCCTCTAACCTCTAACCTAAACCCTAACTAACCTATACTACCTAATCCCTTAACCTATCACTCTCTCAATCCTCTTCAACCTCTCATCACCTCTCCTCTACTCACCTAATCCCTTCACATCCTCTCCTCTTTTCATCTCTCACCTTCACTCACTATACCTGATACGCTACCTCTATCTCTCCCTACTACGCCTAAACCTACACTATCACTCCTAACCTCACCGTACACCTATTACCTAACCTAGCACCTGAACCGTAAACCTATAGCCTCTAATCCTTACAACCTCTATCACCTCCTATCTACTCCTACACGCATATAAAAACATAACGTAACCTATCTCACTCGTACACCTAACTCCTAACCTATACCCTAATCTCGCTCTCTCTGCGACTCCTCTCTACTCATCTCTCATCTCTCTCTTCACCTTTCCTCATCCTCCTCTCTTCTCATCTCTCTACTCTCTCCTCTCTCTAGCCTAACCTACCCTAACCTAATCTACTAACTCTTAACCAACCTAATCCTAATCTCCTATCCCTACAACTCCTACTCCTATACCTCTATCATCGTTAACTCTAACGGCTAACCTAACCTAACCTAATCTAATCCTTATACCCTAACCCTCTACTCCACCTATCTCTCTCATCCCAAACTCTAACTCTATAAGATCCTCTCCTCCAGTCTCTTACATCTCTCTAACTCTCTTAATCATCTCTCTCTCTCTCCTCCTCTCTTTCTCATTTCATATGCTAAGAAAAGTCCGATTATTTGAATGCGGGAAGCCATTCATCCATTGTTCGCTAGAATTCTCCCCTGCGTGGTGGAGGCACCGAAGCAGGGCTTGCTATAAGCCTGAAAATAGTACAGTTTCTGGCTTCTAAACATTCAGATGACCTCAACTGTAAGTTTAACCGGTAAGACCAAATTACACAACTGTCTATGTAAAACAATTAATAGAACCCAGTAAGTAATTAAAACACAGTCAATGAGCACTCTACCCACTACATAATTCATCGGCATTCAATATAAAGTTTCGACTAATCATGCTATTTAAAATCCCTGAAATTAACTTATACATAACCATAACACATATACCTATAAAACAAAAATAACACAAAAATAAACTAACATAACAAACTAATCCATAAACACCTAAAAAACCTAAAAGCTAAACTCACTAAACTCCATAAACATAACACTAACACTTAAACATACAATAACTTTTTAAAACTAAACCTAAGACTATAAACCTAAAACTTAATACTCAATAAAAAAAATAATATATTATATATAATCTATTATATACATATAATACTTATATATATATATTTAATATATATATATATATATATATAATACGCATAATATATATATAATCTCTTATACCTTAAACCTTAACCTACTTACACCCAATAACCTAACCTAACCTAACTAAATATACCTTAACTAACCTATAATACCTAATAATATCCTAAGCTACTAACTATAACCTATAATATACTATACTCTATAACTTATAACCTAATAACCTATATCAACCTTTAAACCTAAATCATTAAATATAACTAACTATATTTAACCTATATATAACCTAACTTAACTATACTTAATAACTACAATATATAATACACTATCCTTAAGATAACCTATATATATAAATATACTTACCCCTTTAATATTATCCATCTTTTCGATGAGGAAGCAAACGTCTGGTGCATCATTTGAGAAAATCTTGACCAGCTTGTCAACCTATCTGTAATGATGTTCTTTATAAGCCTGATAATCGCGACTCATCACCATTAACATAACATATTTGACAACGTATTAATCCTACATATTATAGCCATCTTCGAATAATAATCGGACCTAACCTAACCTAACTTAACCTAACCTAACCTAACCTAACCTAACTAAACCTACACCTAACTACCTATCCTATCTGGCTTGCCTAACTACCGTGAACTCTATAGCCTAATCACTCTCAACACCCCAGTACCCTAACCTAACCAACCTAACCTAACCTAATCTAGAATCCTAAGATATAACCGTAACCTAGGACCTAACACTATACTAACTCCACCGTAACGGTTCTTGTGAGCCAATTCCGTAACTAGTTTATTAACAAACACCTTTTTTTCAATGGTGACGAGCACAGTTTTGGCCCTATAAAAACAAAATATCCAACTAACCTCAAAATCTTTACATTTTGTGTCACCCTTAATCCATACGCACCATAGACCTACACATAAAACACTATACTAGCAATAAATACCTGTATGTACCTCTTTAGAGCGATATGAAAAACTCCCAAATAACTTGATATTTTTTACTATTTCATCCCACTCAAAAATGATTCATAAACCTAAAGTCGTTTAACCCTATGATCACTACACCTAACCTAACCTACCTAACGGAAACTCACCTAAACAAGCCCAATATTACAACGCGATGTAACCTTTCATATAAACCCAGGTGGTACAACTCCTCTGATTCACTACTTGCGCGCCCTAAACAATAGTCTCCGATTACATAGCATCCTAAAACTCTATGAACAAATATGTAAAACACCTAAACTACGTAACACACCTAATATAGCTAAACCTTACCTAAATGACACTACAATTACCATTATTTAACTGATCTACTAAACCTAATCGTCACTTATAAACTTCCTTAAAAAATCATACTCTCTCACACTGATAACTCAATCTGATTACTAATTTACGCTTAAAAAACCCTTATTATACTCCTTATTTTTATTATCATATATAATCTTTTAAATAAACGTAAGATTTTTGCTGTGTCTTTACCTAACGCGTTATTTCCTTCACTATCCGTATAACCTAACCTAACCTACTCCTAATTCTAGTTACTTCAAGCCTGATACGTGTACAATTCTAAACTTAATACCATATATTACCTAACCTTACTAAACAAGTTACTTTAGCTCTACTCATATTACGTATTACATCTAGAACGCTATCCCTAACATACACTGATTACCTTATACGGCTTACTTATTGAGGCTGTTACGTCTAACCTTAACTAGATAAAACCTAACTAACCTAACCTAGAAACCTAACTAGATATTAACAACCACATGAAACCTAAACCTAATGCCCATGACCACGTAACCATACTATAACCATATAACCAGTAAGACACCGTAATAACATTATGATCGTCTAAATCCAACCTAACCTAATACTAACCTGTAACCTTAACCTAACCTAACCTAACCTACTAACCTAACCTAACCTAAGCGATATATCCTATACCTATAACTCCTAACCTACCTAATACCTTTTCTATAGCCTAACTCTAACCTAACCTATGATATAATATTACCTAACCTAACCTTAACCTAACTAACCTCTACCTACCTTAACCTACTATACCAACGGTGAGGGGGACCTGAGGGCATAAAAACCTAAACCTAACACTTAACCCTCACACCTTTACCTAAAATCCTGAAACATCCTAAAAAACCTAGACGCGTAGACATATCATCATAGTTTACCTCTATACGTACATTTTACCAACCTAACATAACCTAACCAATCTTAATCTAATAAATATAACCTAATACTACCTAACTACAACACTTTTTATCTATGAATCTACACCCTTAAGTGCGCCTAATACCCTCATCCTAGACATAACCTACTAAACGCTAGACAGCATAACCGTACAGCACATCTAGATTACACTATATAACCTAACACAAATTACCTAAACTCTATAAACCTAACTCACCTGAATGACACATAAGATCCATAAGACACTTGAACCTGCACGGTTATAGGCTAGACGTATTACGGACTGACATAAACACATACAATCTATATCACGTAGAATAACACTAGAATGAACTATAACATAACCTGAACATCACTAACCATATAAAATTAGGACTATAAGCTTGAAATGTGATATCTGGGAACCTAACCCACCTAACGCTACCTCACCTACCTACTAACCCTGAAAACCCTATTTGGAGATTTACCTGCTTACTAATCTCTTAACCTATAAAGCGATAAGCCTAAGAAACCCCTTTCATGAATTCCTATAACCTAAACTTAGCGCTAGATTACCTATAAGCTAGCCCTACCCTAACCTATAATACACCCTAACTAACCTAACCTAACTAACCTAAATTTACTACTCTGACCTAAGATCACAATGCTTAATCAGTATTACCTAACCTACCTAACCTAACTTAACATACCTAACCTAACCTGAAAAGTGATAACCTAACCTAACCTAAGCCTACTTAACCTACCTAACCTACCTAACCTAACCTAACCTCCCTTAACTAAGAAGCTTTAACAGCTAACCTCACAACTATATACCTTAACTCTTCTTATATCACATAACCTTAACCTAACCTACTCTATAGCCTAGGACACCATAACCTACTCTATTCTAAAGCTACAACATAACTTGTTATATTAACGAACACCTTAACCTTAACCTTTACCTATACTCAGACCTTCACACATAAGGACACTATAGCTATCAGATCTAAAACATAGTCCTTATAAGATATTCAGATATACATTAAGCCTGACTGGTCAACGATGAAACCTACTTATTCGGATAGCACTAACATTAAACCTAGAGATGAATCACTAAGAGACTAACCTCAGATGGAAAAGAATATCCATAGCGCTGTTATATTAATAATATTGCATCACAGGGTTAAGATCATCAACGCTAACTAACCGTAGAGAAAGACTATATTAACGTACATAAATAATCATTAAACTAAGGACAGACATACTAACTAGCAAGATAAAAATGAAACTCCTATAACCTTAACCTCTGAATCCATAAGCTAACAAAAGAAAGAAAGACCATGAGCCTCCAGACAATCATATATAATTCTTATTAGACCAGTAGACACATTAAACCTAAGTAACTAACTATAGACGACCTACCAGCCTAAATGAAAATTCTCTTATTAGACTCTTACTATACACTATAAATATAAATTTAAAAGTATGAATCTACGGACCCCAATAAAGCTAAACCTATGGGTAACCGATACCCATATTACATAAAGATATAGACGTAAGCACATAATTTTAGCATAAGAGCTTTAAGCCTAACTACCTAACGTAAAATTATAAGCTAAACGTTATAGGCTCTTTAAAACCCTATACTCTTCAATTAGCTTAATCTTATATGGACCTATACCTAATACGCTTTACACTAACCTAACCTAGAAAACGGAAGATTGAGCGCTTAACCTTAAAGTTTGGACCTAACCTAAGACCTTAGTTACTGGCCTCAATCCGACACCTTAAGCCTTAACCTTAAATCCATAACCTATAACCTACTAACACTCTAACCTACCTTACTCAAGAAAACTAACTCTTAAATATTTGCAGCTAGTAACACATAGAAAATTAATTAATCTTCTATAACTCACTAAAACCAACCTAATCATATAACCGAAACCCACTAGTAAACCTAACTAACCTAACGGAACCCTCAATGACAAATAGACGCTTCTGATAGACCTAACCGTATATATAACCTAACCTATAACCATTGAACTTAAGAATATTACCCTTAGAAACGTAGACGCGCTAAGACCCTAAGTATACTAGCACTAAGACCCACTTAGGCTCACTAAGACCTAACGCCATATACCTAACCTACACCTGGATACTTACCTAACTATTATTTTTACTATAAGCAACTCTCTAACTAACCTAACTACAATCTATTGCCTTTAGAAGACGTAACCATAACCTACACTAAAAACGCTAACTGGAGATAAACCCTCACACTCAAGCACAATCATGTTGTGACCTATACTAATTTATCACTAACGCTAAACCTTAAGCCATAAACCTAAGACCTAGTAACGTACATAAGCCGTAAACGTATTGCCGGATAAAACTATTATACCGTAGCAGCTTAACCATTATACCTAACCTAACTAACTTAAACATACAACTAAATCCATACTACCTAACCTAACGGTATCTGATCTAACAAACATAGACTTAATCTGTGAACCATGATACCTTTGTCATCTAACCTGTAAAAACTAAGACGTTACACTAAATACACTTAACATAAACCGAAAATTATTAATGCTGAAATATAAATATCTACCTAACAACTAAGATTATATCGATATAACCTAAGCCTTACTACCACCTACATTACACTGGCATATTTAGAGGAAACGTAAGTAGACTATCCCTAAACCTAGTTACACGCTAAACCATAACACTACCCTAAACCTAGACATAAAACATCTTCCTATTGAATATACCTTATACTCTATACCTAACCTACTACGCGAATTCATTCTACTACTAACTAACCTGAGAACCTATACCTAGCCATTATAGAACCATACATGATAAACGTAACTTTCCTAATATACCGATAACCATTATACAATATCACACTATAATTCCTATACCTAAGACATTATTACACTAGCATAAATGCCTTTATACGATAACGATAGTTATTCCACCTAACATCTAAATTCACACTAACGCTAGTCGAATCTCCTAACTCTCACCCTACATGATATTCTAATCGACCTCACCTAACCTATACCTAAGCCTTGGTCTTATATGAGCTCGGTAGTGGTCCAATAACTAACCAACGCTATACCTAAAACTAACCTAACCTTTAAGCGTGACTAACCTTTAGGCATTATAACCATAAAGACCTTAGGGACCTATACTGTATGGAACCTATACCACTAAGAACCTACAACCGCTATGACTGCTATAACCTACTAAATGGCTAATCTAACCTACTAACATAAGATACTATAATATTTAACTCTTACCGTAAATCCGTGGAAAACCTTAGTGAAGCCAGAGTATGACCGTATACCGTCACACCTCAGGGATTCCCGTATAGCTAGGCGGGCGGCTAAACCTTAATCCTTAGCTCTATATCTACCATTAAATATATCTAAACTTAAAACTAACCTATTCACTAAATTTAAACCTTAAAATCCTAACCATAACTAACTACTAACCTACTAACCTACTAACTACTAACCTAAGCCTAACCTACCTAACTTAACCTAACCTATAACCTAACCTAACTAACCTAAACCTAATATATAGCTATTATATATATATATATTATACTTATAAATATACTATATATCTATATATATATATATATATATATATATATATATATAATATATATATAATATATATATTATATAGTATATATATAATATATAATAATATAATATATTATTCTTATTCTTATCTTTATCTACCTTTTTTTTCCCAAGATTGGGAGTAAGGTGGCTACAAGAATCGGAAAAGAAAAGCAGTTAGGAGAATATGACAAATGTCGAAAGAAACCCAGCCTTACCGCCCCTCTGTAAAATTAATTAGTGGAACTCGTCGCAGACAGAAATTCCACCCTAGAGCTTCATGGGACCGCGAAGGACCCCTCACTATGGTAAATCGTCAATGAGGGGTTTATCCCTTGGCCCAGTATGGGACACACATGCAACCATACAAAACCCGCATTCTTCCTATCATGGCCTTTTTTCTCGGCCTCTGCACTCATCATTTCTCTCTTCGACATCTCGTTCACCGACTCAATCCACTTCTCTTCGGTCTCCAGCCGGTCGGTTCCAACACACTCTCCACTTATACATCGCTTAAAAACCAACTATCATCCAGCCTTTCCACATGATCAAACCATCTTCAACATACTTTCATTTTTGCTGTCATTTACACTTTCTTCAAACACACAACTCTCTAATACGTTTCATTCCTCTTTTATCATTTGTTCTCTACACCTGCATGCCCTAAGATTGGGTCATCTGAAGCACATTGAACTTTAGATCTATTACTTCTTATTCCAGACCATAGTCCTCACTACTTATAAATAACTCAAAAACCACAGGGTTTTAAAAAAATATACCTCATGTTAGATCTATAGCGCACCTCAAGAACTAGTCCTTTACATTCACACCAACGAAATTTTAATTTGCGCCACCAGCAACCTTTCTGCCATTCACAAACATCTTTCCTACTAACTCTGCATCATCCAATCCGTTCCTTTCTCATCTAACACATTATCCTAAATTATTTAAACTCAGACACTGTCCAGCTGCTCACCATCTAACGATAACGAGGACTGTCCTGTCTCACTGGTCACAACCATAAACCTTCTCTTATCCACGTTTAACTTTCAAACCACGTCCCTCCTTTACATAACCTTGTCCAATCTCTCTACCCAAGTCCTCAAACTCTCTTCAGATTTGCTACAAAGAACCAGAACCAAATCATCCGGCTATAATAGGTAGGGCACCTCCATCAATTCTAACAATCATTTCCGCCATCCCCGGCCTCGAATTCTTTTCATACCCATCCATAACCAAATTAATTAAACCAAGGAGACATACAACAAATGTCTTACACTCCGCTATTAATCTAAACCATCACCATTGACACTCAAATTAATTCTTCACTACACACGCTTCACTATCGGTCATACATACTTTTGATTCATTTCAGAAGCCTACCACCCAACACCATTATCACTAATACCTGCCATAAAGCTTCCCTATTAACTCCTATCATACGCCATGTTGAATCCATAACCTAAATATGAATTTTTACGTGTCTTCTCCCTCATTTTCCTTTCTCTCAAATCATTTGGTTTCATGTAAAGACTTGATCCACACATCCCTCTTACACTCCTTATAGACGCACCCGTTGTTCTTTCCACCAATCACGTCCCTTCAGTCTCGACACATTCTATGACTCTTTCGGAACCAACATACCGCATATACCTTCTCTACAACCACCCAGAAACTTTTCCCCTTAATTTCTAAGCAGTTCCCCCTTCTTCTCCCTTACCCTTATATAGGGTATTATTACTGGGTACAATTACCGCTTTCCTCCAATCCCTTGGAACTATACCTCCCATAAACGCTTTATTTACACAATTTCCAAAATCCAATCAATCACCATCTCGCCTCCGCTCTTGATCATTTCCCAGTAATTTCATCTATTTTCAGATTTACATTCTTCAACTTTCTCACTCTAAATGTTAACCCATTACCTCCTCTTACTAATAACTCATCCTCAAAATACCTATTCCTTCTTGCCATCAAACCCACACACATTCCTATCACCTCTTCATTACTGTTAATATTGTGCAGATTTTTCGAAGTGTTCTTTTCCCACTCAATCCCTTCACATCCATTTCATTCAGTTACAAAAACACCATCCTATTCATTATTTTCTAAGCAGATTCCCTTATTCTCATTCTTTAACCTTTCGCGTTCCTTCCAGAAGAGCCTTCCTATTCCTTGTATGTCCTCATTATCCTCCTCCAAACTGTTCATTTAACCTCTTGTTTTCTCCTCGTATGCACCTTTTAGGTATTTTCTTTTTTTTTCCTCCTCTATAATTCCAAGCATCGTTCTTTGAAACTTCATCATTTGCTTTTCAGTACATCACCACGCTTCTTTTTTTATAACCTTTAACGCTTTCACATCACCTTTCTTCATTCCAACCATTCGCTGGTTTAACATTCTACTCCTACTTTAGGCACATCCAGACACGTCTTTGCACTACTAACAATTGCTTCCTTTTTTTGCCCAGAATTGTTCAGTATCAACTTGTTCCATTCAAACCGATTTATAGCGAGCCTTTCCATATAACCTTGGTCCTTGTTCACTTAACTTCTCACCTAAGTCTTAATTTTACCTACTTTTTTTCGTATATCAACCCCTTCTCTCCACAAGCCCCCACTAACTATTTTACATTAGAAACACAATAAATGATCCGATAATCCTTCCTAAACCCTCCTGATTTAATATCCAAACGACACCTCAACATCTCCTTCTTCACCGAAACCAAACAAATCAATCATACTTTTCAACTTGATACCATCTCTACATACACCAACTCTCTAGTAATACTTATGGATACTCCTTGTGTTTTAAAGAAAGGATTACTTACAACGACATACCTCTCGCCTCAGAAATCAATCACACTTCTACCATTCTCATTTTCCTTCACAACCCCAAAGCCACTGTTATACCATCCCTTTTTTGAATCACCTATCCAAGCCAATTCAGGTCCAACACTTAATCCATCTAAAGCTCTACTCACCCATCCAGAACATCATTCAGATTATCCCCAAAAAATCGTACTCTCTTCAACGTTTCCCCCAGATGGACCATACGTCATCAACCATACATCATCTTGGACTTTTCAAACTTAAATTTAACCAATTAGAAATTCTGGAGACTCTCACGACAACAAAGTTACTATAAGCTTTGTACCACAGTCAACTCATCAAAATTGCAAACTCCTTTCTCCCTCTCTGCTCAGTTCATTTCCACCCATGCACGCACCATTTCACACCACACATCAAACCATCAATTTCAAACAACCGTTTCTTTTCATCTTTGTTTTAGTCACAGAGAGCAAATCAAATTTGCCTTCTAAATACAGTCCATCACCTCGTCTCCTCCTCCCAACATTATATATATATATAAGTATATATATATATTATAATATAAATATTATTTATTATATTCTATATTATATATATATATATATATATATATATATATAGTATATATATATATTAATTATATTATAAGCCGTTATATATATATATATATATTAATATATGATATATATTATATATATATTATAATATATATATATATATATATTATTTATATATATATATATATATATATATATATATATATATATATATATTATATATATATATCTTATGATTTAGACCAGGGATTTTAAATGTAAGATTTCTAAGTTTGCAAATGATACCAGAGTGGCTACCTCAGTATATAATAATGATGGGTATAGCACCCTCAATTATAACTATTCTCAAAAATTTAAAATTTATATTTATGTTGGAACTTATGTCAAAATTTCAAAATTTGAGATACTCAATCTCACTTGAAGATACTCTCTCCAGAACTCTCCACAACTAATTACAAGAAAACGCAGCTTTCAGCAAGGGAGGAAAAATTCAGGAAAAGGCCGCCACTCCGAATCTCGATCGTCAAGAATTCGGAAAAGAAGAATTCGACAAGGGAGGCAAATTCAGGGAAAGCCCGTGACTGCTCATTCAACCTATGAAGAAAAAGAGTATCTCAACAGACGAGCAACTTTTATTTCTTATTTGTTTTATGATTTTTAAATCATTATCCAACTCATATAGACTCCTACATCAAGAAATAACTCATAATCAAAGAATATATTTTAAGGGCCCCTATATGGGTGTATAAAGATTCAAAATGATCTTGATAAACTTCTTGGGTGGGCAGATAGGTGGCAAATGAATTTTATATAGTAAAAAAGTGGTAATATCTTCACCCATAAGGTTACCACATAAAAAGATTTAAAACTACGAAATGAAATGGGGATTGGCTTGAGTCTACAAAACACAAAGAAAAAAGAAAAAAAATGTGTGATTTATGTTAAGTCAAGAGGTCTGAAGTAGTCAATTTACAACGGTGCATTAAACGATAAGCTAATAAGGACTAGGTTAAAAAATAGATCTCATCTACACAAGAGGTAAGAGAGGTTGCAAGCTGTTAAATAGTCTTAATGGGCCAGTATTAGAGTATTGTCACAAGAGTTTGGGCCTTTATTTAAGAAAAGACCACATAGTTATGCTGGAGAGAGTGCAACGTAGAGCAACAAGGGTAATTTCTAGGTTTGAGGGTAAGAGCTATGGGGAGAGGCTTAAGGAGTTGGGAATGTTTTCTGCAGAAAGGCGATCTCCTAGAGGGAACATGGTACAAGTCTACAAAATATTTGCATCTATTGATAATACTGAGACCAATAAATTCTTTATAGTAGACCATGGACGGGAGACCAGAGGACATAATAAAAAATTAAGATATGTAATCCTGATGTAAGAGAACATTGATTCAGTAATAGGGTTGTTAATTTTTGGAATGGTTTGCCACAGGAGTTGTTGAGTGTGACATGCGCAATGTTTAAGAAAAGATTGGATAAGTATATGGATGGTTTGGGCATCATATAGTATATTTTGATTAAGCAAAATTGGCAGTTTTTTAGTTAGTTAAGGCAAAACTGCATCTTGTTAAGTACTGATATGCAAAACTTATTAAAGCTTGTTGCGTAGTTAACATGTACCTAAGATAAAGTTTTAGCTTTTTGTAGTAGTGGCGCATATATATTGGTATTTGCTTAGGATATTGACAAGATTTAGGGTGCGGTGTAGGTTGTGCATGTTGCATGGGCATGTATTTGATAAATATATATTTAGTTTGTAAGGAATGTCTCGATAGGCCCATATGGCTTCTTACTGTCTCTTTATAATTAAAGTATAGGAGAAACGTGCATCAAAACTAAAAAATATGGTATAGCAATGCAATAAAAACTTACTTTGATAGCGGCACTACTAGTAGTGTGCATACTATACTCATAAAAAAATACGTGAGATAAATTAGTTTACCTGTATTACATTTATACCATTGATTTTAATAATAATAATTTTAGGTAGAGTAACATATGGAATCAGTAATGTCGGATTTTTTTGAGTAAAAGATATAATCTAGTGAGGGTTTAGGAAAATTACAGTAAGAGGTGAGTAACAATGAGCTACGGTGCTGAGAGTCAAGTAGTCAGGTGATTAGTATCTAAGTATTATTTATACTATATTTTCGTTTTAATAATAATAATATAAAACTGTTTACACATGAAATTTCAAGGCTTCACTTTTAATATAAAATATATATATACATATAGTAACATATCTAGAGTTATACAAATATCGTCAATTGCATTACTTCTTTCAAAACTAACCTGTTCTGTCGTCTTTGTTGAAAACAGATACTTAGTACTAATTATCAATATTTTCAATGATCTCATTTTATCTTTTATAAACGCCAATGAAGATTATTTTTGTTGTCACTTTTATTAGACAAAGGAAGCGAAGAAGACTTATGTGTTGCTCATTTTATTTTATATAATATATTTTTACGGTATACATGAGATATAACTTAGCTCATGTAAAATTGCATTTGTTAATATTTTATTTTTTTTTATTTATTTTTTTTTATTTATCAGAGTTTTGTTACTATATTTACAAAATATAAAATACCAAATAAACAGTCTCTATTTAATTATTAATCACATTTATTTATTTATGATGTTTTAATATTTTTTTTTAAATTTTATTTCTCTATATAATATATTTATTATTTTATTTTTTTATTTTTATAAGTTTATTTTATTTTATTTTATTAAATATTTTTAATATATTTTAACAATTTTTTCATTTTATATTAAATTTATATTTGTTTTATTTAATTTTTGTTTCAATTATTGAGTACTTTACATACCAAATCATTATTATACTTGTTGCTTACAAATAAAATTTTATTATCTCTTATATATAATTATTGATATATATAAACTTATAAAAAAAATTTCGTGTAAATTTCATCTATTTGCCAGAATTAATTGATAATATAGGGGAAGATATGAGTAAACAGTAAATAAAAAAATTAGAGTTGATCGTCCATGAGAAGTAAGGAAGCAATACTTCCCCTTACACTCATAACATAAAAGATAACCATTCGAAAAATTACGATATGAATTCAATATTACAACTATAATCCTGCTAATTGATATTCACTAATTTTGATAATCTAATTATATTGAATCTAATTCGAGCTTAATATTATAGGATTCAAGTATCATTAATTTTATGTATAACATATATAACATATACATGTAGATAAACTTTATATATATTTTATGTATTTAGTTCTTTTTACTTTATACGTATTTTTCTAAAAAATTATATAATTCCTTATGTATTATATATACTTTTATATAATATTTTGCTCAATTTTTTATAATCAATAATACCTATTTAAAATAGCAGTAAATATATTATTATCAGTAATAATATACAAGCACCACAAATATAATATAACTGTAACTCATCTATACATAACCCATATATAACTATATACCTATCTGTGAATTACTTATTGATTATATTAGTAATACTATATTGATCTATGATACTTATAATATTTGTATATATCAATAGTTACTAAAATTTATATTTGTTAATACTTATAAATAATAAAAACTTTTAATTATAATTTTATTGTTATTTATTTGTATTTCTTTAAACATTATGTTTTATATACTATATATAAAAATTTAATTATATATTCTGTCTGCGCAAGAATTAACGCACCACGTGACATTACGTCATCAATGCTAGTCTTATATACCTGTTCAATTAACACAGTTCAGAAATTCCACACAACTCTCTTTGAAAATGTTGCTATTTATTATATCGGTAAGATTTATTTTTACCATTTTATAATTTTAAATAATTGAATTTTATTTGCTCATATAACTTCCGTAATGATGACAGACAATAACTCGCTAATTGTGGAAATTAGAAGGCACCTATTATAAAAACAAAACAAACTATATAAAAAACACAAAACAAATAAAAAAACAAGTGTATAAATTTTCAAAATCTTCTAGCGCCGCGAAAATTTTAAAAATTCTCTCAATAAAACTGCCTCGTACGCGTACCACTTCCCATTTCAGACCTTTAGGAAAGCTCGGTCTATCTCATAATTAATATCTATTTTAAATAAATATGATTTTTAAGACAAATAAGATCCTAGTTGGCAATTTCTCACTAGTCACACCATATAAGATAAAATAAATAAACAAGATTTATTTCTATAAATCCACAGTTATATTATTATATTAATGAATGAATTTAACATTATTAGGTTTTTGATACTGTCAATGTTTAAAAATCATATTGTTATTAGGTATTATTATATTATTACTTAATAATAAAATTTATTTATTTTGGTTATAATTTTAGATTTTTATATAATATTATTATTATATATTATGATTTATTACTAATAAATTTATATTCTTTTTTATATAAATATTTATATAAGTAATATTTAAAATAAATATTTGAGCATAATATTATACATAATACCCTTAAATAGACCAGTATAATAATCAGTAAATATAACAGTAAATCATATAATATAATAATACCTAATACTCCATAACCCCACATATAACCATTATGATACATGATATCTATTGATCTATTAGATCTATTTAGAGATATATCAATATATATACGATAGCTTTATATGATATTATCTATAGTCATATATTATATGTTATATATAATAAGTTTAGATAATATTATATTATTATATTATATTTTATATTTTTGTTTATCTTTATATATATATATTATTACGTTTTTTACTCATATATATAAATATTTATATACACACACACACTTATTGGTTATAAGTTAATATAATATAATAAATATTGCATATATATTATTTACATACCTTAAAGCAGTAATCAGTAAAACAGTAAATCAAACTGCCCTCCATAATCATACCCTTCTGTGATCTATTGATCTATACTTGTATTTTGATATCTTATCGTAAGTACTAATTAATTCATAGTCTAATATTATTGATTATATATAAATCAATATAAAACGAAACATTTATTATTATTATATAATTTTTGTTTTTAGTTTATATTCTTATTTATAAATTAGTTATTTACTAATAAAATATATTATTTATTATTATACAATATGAAATTATTAGTATTAATAAAATTAATTATTTTGGTTTTTAACTAAATAAAATTTATATTCTTTTTATGTTTATTAAATTAAATAATTATATTTATGCAATTATATTTACATACCTATTAAAGCAGTAAATCTAGTAAAATCAATACTGTGATCATATAATACTTCACCAATAACCCTTATATACTAGGCTTTAAAAGCAGCTTCGGGGAAATTCTCTCGGACTCATCCTTCATAAAGGTACTAGGATACAGTATTATAAGATAGCTCCAATTAAAATTATTGAAGAAATATGCCACGCTATTCCTGTGAATTTGTTACTGAGCTGAATATTCTAGATACGTTATATATTTTGACAATAATATTAACTAATAAGTCTTATTAATTAACTTATTATAATATATTATTTATGGTTGTACCTAGCGTGATTTCAAATGTATTAGAGACATGATTACTAATTTAATGTTATTAGCTGCTCGTTCAAGATTGACAGCTAAATATAATTTCTGAACTCTAAATTAAAATCGTTATTATACCTAGTATTAATAGCATATATTGAATATATTCTAAATTGTCTTGTCTGTATATTATTTTGTTATATCTTTTATACACACTTTTATTATTTTTCCTCTTAATATGCAAGAAAATAAGTAGAATTAAAGTTAAAAGTTTTTCTAAATATTAATTTACTTACAATTACCCTCATAAAAATAGGCAAGATATCATTATATACCCATGACATTTTTTAAGAAATATATTCATCTATTACATTATATCTGGACTCACATACCTATACTCCTCAATAATATATACTCTTACTGTGATTCATTTATAGATCTATCTAAAAATTGATCTATTGATATCTATATTGGTTCTATTGATTAAATCTATATATATTTATTTATTGAATTAAATATATCAAATAATATAACAACATATAATATATATATATATATATAAATTATTTAATATTATATATTTTGGTTATTTGGGATTTTTACTTAATATATTTTATTTAATACTATCAATATTATTTTGTTATTTATATTTATATCTTATATATATTTTATTTATTTAACTAACATAATTTAATTTATTTTATTAATATATTATCTTTAATATTAAAATAATGTATTATCCATATATTTATTAACATCCTATTTATAAAGCTCATAATATTCAGTAAATCATTATCATAACTTAGGTACTCACTATATCCTAATTAATATCAATCATTCATATTCACTACTCCACTATTCTATTTGATCTTTATATATATTGATCTATATTGATCTAAATGAAATTATATATTATATATCTAATTAGTGATAATTATATTATACTTAATATTATATTTAATAAAGGTGTATATAAACTTATTAATATATAACAACTAATAAATAAATATACATATGTGAACATATAATTGGAGTGTAATAGTATAGGAAGACTGCTTTCTCAGTCTGGATTCGATATCCAACCGCCATAGATGGCACGAATCTGATGGACAATTATATTTCAGCCGGTGCGCTCTCCGATCGAGCTATCCTCGTCAACCCCATAAAAAAAGTTTTGAGGATTCCCAATGAATTATCAAGTTATTTAGGTTTTAATAGTCAACTCGTATGACAACACTTACATATGGCGACATCTGATTCCTAAGATAATCCCAGCCTAGTCAATCACACATCGTTCTTTTTTTGATTATGCACTCTGTTAATATATTAAGACTGATTAAAAATTATAAGCAATTATAATAATTATGGATTCAAATCTCAAATGTTGTGCTTTAATCAAGTTAAAGAATTAACTGCCCTTCAACGGGATTGAGCCATCTCAGAGCCCCCATGTTGCGACTGAGGACAATATACTTCTGGTGAGTTCAGACCGAGCTACCTCCAACCCAAAATAGTTGATTCAGACATATAAGCACCACGCGAGCTTCAGACCTTCAAGGCGACCATCACCAGGTGTCCAGCCTGTCTATCCCTCGTTTCCTAAACCTATATTTTTTGTAGATTTAAGGAATAATATAATCGCAATTATATAAGAAATGTTAACAGAAAGAACATAATTGGGAAGGTAAAGAAATTAACTGCCTTCTCCCGGGATTGAAACACCGCCATGTTGCGATGAGGACAATACCTCACCCGGTCTGCGTCGACCGAGCTATCCTCACACCCCAAAATTTGGAGTTTCAAGAAGTTAGTTATATTAGCAACGGAGCTCCCTTCAAGGCGACAATCACCAGGTTGTCGTAACGCACAGGTATATTGTTCGCCTCAGTCCCAACATGGTGGTGGTTCATCCCGGAGAAGTAGTTAATTCCTTCTTTACTTCCATTATAATCGTTCTCTAAATCCTTTAACATCTTATATAGATTGCGATTAAATTATGACACCCAATATTTTTAACATATATATAGGTACCTATAATATATATATTTATATATATATAGTTATTATTATATTATAAGTATATATATAGTATATATACTAAAATATATTATATTATATAATCACTAATATATATTTATTATATCACATATATTTATATATAACATATATTTAATATACATATATAATTTATATATATATATATAATATATAATATAATATATTAATAATACTTCTATTATTATTTATGATCTAAAATTTATTATCTATTTATATATTTGATCATTATTATATTATTATACAAGGGTATTCATATATAATTTTATGGTTATATTAATATATATACACTACATATTATTACTATATATATATACTTTAATATATATATATAATTATTATATATATAACATATTTCCAATAATATATATATATATATATATTATATTATATAATTATATATAATATAACTATATATTATTATATATTTATTATATAATATATTATTTAAATATTATTTTATCTGTCTACTGTGCTCAAAACCGCAGAGCCCTTATTCAAAGTTGGTTCACGCGGGAGTTGAGGGTGATGTGGAATCCTAAGTCCAAAATAAATGCCCAAACATGTCTTTGACGCCTTAGAGTTAAAGTCAAAAAGAATGGTGTGTAAATATATAGATAAACCCTGAGAGACTCTGTTCAGAACTTTACTATGAAGAAACATATATTAAGTTATTGAGAATCATATTTCTGGTTTTAAGTACTGTATGGTCCATTCAAGAAGAAAGTTTTTGTATGAGAATATTAGTGATTGAGAATGTGTGGAAAGAACGAAAGATCTACAACGAGCTGCTCTTCAATAGGAGGGATTTGGAATATTTCTAACCTCCACTAGAGAGTTCAGAAAGCAGTGTTCCGTTGTGTGTGTGTGTGTGTGTGTGTAAAGAAGAGGAGAAAGAAGAAGTTTCAGAAAAGCAGTAATCCATATTGTTATGTGTTTATGTGTGTTGATAGACTTTGAGAATATCATTAATAACAGTAGTCATATAGTGTTGTGTAGTGATATGTAGTGTGTGTGTGGTGTGTGATGATGTGTGATGTTTTGTTGCGCTCGCTGATAGTTAATAGAGTAGAAGATTAGTATCAGAACAGTCCGTGGATAACTATATGTATAAGCAAATCAGTAATCAAGGATACAGTGGGTGAAGCCGTTCGAATGTGTCTTGAGCCCAAAAGATTGGGGAGAGTTTAGGGGAGGAGTAGGAGAGTTAACAAGTCGAAAAGCCAACCGAACACTGGCGCACATCAATGGAAGAAACTGTAGTGAACCCACTCACCCTCCAGACCTATTTGTGTACATCAGTCCATAAATGCTAACAAGTTAGGAATACTATCAGGACCTTTACTTCTTCTTAAGTTTTAACCTCATAGAGCTCATAGAGATCACAGAGATCAATCATGTTTAGAAGAAGTTGAAATATTAGGCATAAAATGAGTTGGAGTGAGCTGCGAGAAGGAGGAATTGCTCCGTGATCGTCTCATGGGGGATATATTACCGATTAAGCATGGTAATTTTAACGAAGAGTTTCAAGTCTTTAGGCGGAATTTTAAAAATGGCTAGCTGTGCCGTTCGGAAGATACTCAATAGGTGAGGGAAAAGAGGAGAATCAAGAGGAGGGAAAGAAGGAAGAAACAAAGAAGTCCAGAAAGAGAAGAAACAAAGCCTTAGTTTTAAAATTTTTGCCTAAAATAAAAAGGGACTTAAGGAAGAGGAACCAGAAGATTATTTTGTCAGGATATTTTGTTAATGGGAAAAGGAGGTTTTTAGTGTCGTTATCATAAGAAAATATTTGATTTTGTATATCAGTTATGGGAGTAGTATAAGTTGGTGTAAGTTCATGGAGGCTTCTGTAATAATATATAAAGTATGTGTGAAGCTCTGCACTGAAGCTTAAAACACGATTGGCCTTTTTATACTTGATAGAGTTGCATTGCGTTCCCTTGGTGTGCGATATAGTCTTATTGGAGAAATTTTAATGCACTTGTAGAGATATACAACCAAAGTTTAGGAAGTTTTTTTAAGGGAAAGAATAATGAATGCACTTTCCATTGCCAGACTCTTTCAACGAAACACAGTCATTCCAAATTGGGATATCAAAGAAGTTCGACGCACAATTAACCAACCAGTTTGCAGCACCAGAAGTACAAAAAACGTATTCTTAGCTATAGGAGGGTATCTTTCTGATAAGCTTGAAGAAAGAAGATAGAAGCAAAGTCAGACCTGACATTTTATGGGAGGATCAAAGGGAAGAAAAGCTTAAAGAATAATGAGAAGGATTGAAAGTTTTATTAAAAAGGTCCTAGAATTGTTGGATATTTCATTGTTACTAAGACTGATCTACGAGATACTGAAGTAGGAAGCTGCAGCCAGCTGTTAGAGGACATTCTGAAAGAAAAAGTAGGTAGAACAAGTTCGCCGCTGTATCTTGATGAATTAGAGGAAAGTTATCTATTTTTATCTGTGGTGAGGACTCATTGGATTATTATTTACCAAAGAAGTGATTTCAGTACAGGGTGAAAAGATTAGTAGAGAATGTTGTTCTAATTTATAGTTTTTAAAATATATATTCACGTACCCAATTAATTTTTGATTCATTGTTTATTTATTGAATAATGATTATTTTTATATGAATATATTATGTATGATTTTGATACGTTGAATTGACAGGATAGAATGAAGCCATAAGGTATTAGAAAATTAATGAAGAACTCCAAGATTATAGAAATACGAAAAGAAAACAAACACCTGCCTAAGAAAAGGTCCCAGCCCGTAGTGTGTGAACTGTAAAAAAAATCATCATTGTGCACAATAGATACGACAACCGCCTATTGGACTGAAAATTTTAACATTACTACAGAATGCTGTATGCTATAGCATACTTTTTACTTGTACCCTTCTGATCAACTATAGATATCCATACAAATTTCTTCACTGTTAGGTATGAGAGATTAGTAAAAAACTTTAGAGAAAACGTAAATTAAGCGATATGACGAAGTAATTAGAGGGTTCAGAAGATTCCCCATTGTTGGCACAGGTTTAATTAAGTTCGCACAGGTAATTAAATACAGCAAAGAAAAAGAAGGTGGAAGATGAAAAGATTTGAATAATGAGGAACAGTTTTACCTAAACCAGGTGCAAGTTTCAAAAGCAACGAGTTTTAACATCCAGAAGAAAAATAACGTTGATGAATCACACTTACCTTCTTATGAACCTTGAAACTCCCGCCAAAATGATGAATTCTGAGAAAGTAGAAGAGTATGTTCTATTTTGAGGTTTAAAATTTAGGATAGTCAGTCGAGTTAGATGATAAATAGACATTTAACAGAAGAATTTAGTTTTAGATTGACATGAGAGTTTAAGCCATAGAGTAGAAAATTCAGAAGACTCCAAATTAGAAACACGAGAACAGATTAAGTACATATGATTAAGTACATATGATTAAGTACATATGATTAAGAACATATGATTAAGTACATATGATCAATATCCGCCTTTGGCTGAAAATTGATGATAGAGAGAGTTGGAGGGATCATAGTAGGATTTGCTGCCTGAACATTCAAGCATCTGAGTTTCGGTTAAGAACAAGAGATGAGGTCTAGAAGAGAGAGAGAGAGGTAGTGCTCGACAAAGTGAAAATTGGAGAAAAGGCTGAGAAGGATGGAAAAATTAATGAATAAGAGGACAGTGTACCAAAACATACCGGTATATCTGTGACGGAACCAACAACACTAATCTAGGCTGTCAATTCAAAAATATATATAGAGAGAGTGGATCAGATTTATATATATATATATATATCAAGTTATATATAATATATATATATATTATTATAAATATTATATATACTATATAATTATATAATATATATATATATATATAATATATATATATATATATATATAAATAAATATATATAAATGGTATATAATATATATATATATATATATATATATATATATATATATATATATATATATATTATATATATATTTGTTTTTATATATATTATGGAATATATATATATTATATATCATATATATTTATATATATATAATAATACTTTAAATAATATTATGAATACTATATTATATATATATAATATATACTATATAAATATATAATATATATATATATATATAATATATATATATATATTATAATATATATATATAATACATAATATATAAATATATATTATATATATAATATATTATATAATATTATATATATATAATATATATATATATATATAAGATATATTAATGTGTGTGTGTGTGTGTGTGTATATATCATATATATATTATATATATAAAATGGTGTATCTGTTTGTATGTGCTATAATTCTTTGTGTTTTTTTTTATTCATCGTTTTATGGATTTTATACTTGTTATATTGATAAATTCACTTATCCTAAATGTGTTTACTCTCTTACAAAAAGAAACCGAGCCACTATTCCCCATTAAGGAGAAGAAAAATGCTTTTATAAATGACAGGTAAACAATAATTTCATGTAAAATGCATCAATGATAGCCTCTGTGAATACGACCGTGTAAACGAATCATTATTTTGAGAACAATGTTTTCTAACACACAATACACAATTATTTTATATTGCCACTATTAATCAACGTTTAACATGCTTTTAATAGCATTAGAAAAACAGAGTGCTAAATTACTAAGATGTCTACGGACGTGAGAACTGAAGAAAATATAAGAGGAAATACATTTTTTTTTGTCAATCGTTCAGAATTTAATTTATAGATTTTAAAAATATCTGTTATCTTACGATGATTATTATTCTTATTAAATGCATAAAATGGATGCGGATATAGATTTTTGATGAAAACTCTAATGATGTTATGAGAAATGATATGAGTATGCTCCACTAATGCTCTTATAATACTCTATAGATACTCAGCTGATCCATAGATGTAGCATATGTCGTTACAAACGAAACAATTAAAAAAAAATGAAAATTTTAAACTAATAATCCTATATAATATTCTCTCATCGCTTCATTATACATTACACCTATATAACATTCACAATTCATAATAACATCCACAATCCACTATTATTCACATTCACTATTTTACATTCATTCAAATTTATTTCTTGATGTTTTTTTTTACATACATATAATTATTTTACCCAAGCCAACGCCCTGTAATACTAGAATTATAAATATATATATCATATATATAGATATAAATATTATATTATATATTATATATATATAATACTATATATAATATATATATATATATATATAATATATAATAAGTATATATAATAATATATATAATTATATAATAATATATATAAATATTAATATTATATAATATATATATATATAATATATTATTATATCAAAATTATCAATATAATATAATAACTAATATAAAATAATATAATATATATTTTTTTATTTCTCTTTTTAAAAATATTATATATTTTTTAAAAATAATATATATATATATATATATATATATATATATATATATATAAATTATAATAATTAATAATATAATTAATATTACTGTATATTATATAATATAAAATATAGATAATATATTATATATAATATTTATTAATATAATAAATATATATATTATAATATATATATATATAATATATATATATATATATAGTATTATAGTATATTAATTAATATATATAATATATATATATAATTAATATATTATATATAATATATAAGTATATATAAATAATATATATATTATAATATCCCTTCTTATTTTTTACTTAACATTCATCTATACAAAAACCACAATATAAAATAAATAAATATGGGTAGGTACATACTATACATCAAAACGGTCAAGCACAAATCAATTAAAGAGGGAACAATCTAGCATATAATCTTGCCTTCACAGAATGATGATGAAAGATTGAGATATGTGGATCAGTTTGAAGGGGTTGGGGATAGAAAAATAAGATCATCATAAAAAATAAAGTAAGCAGGAATGAAACATCTTGTAGAGTCGGTAGAAAAATTAAATGTGATAGAAATATATAATCCTAACTCAATATTGACACAAGCTCTTGGTATATGACCATTGTTTTCCTCCGTATCATTTGTGGCTTATAAGAGAGCAAAATAATGTATACATGCGCACGAACTTCGTTCATAACGTGATGACAGAATGTATAGTTGCACGTGTATCAAGCAAAGAAGCACACTTGTGAAAAACTTTGACACTTAGCAGTAGCACATATATTTCTCTTTTTCACAAGATAATAGTAAAATTTGAGAGAGAAACTATCATAATTAAATATCAATGATTCTAACTGAATAGTGTAATAAAAGCAAAAATTTATTATAATAAGCCACAAAAGCCATTGCTTCGTAAGAGTGACGGTTCGAGAGTGTGTGTGGAACAGTCGAGAGGAAGATTATCTCAACAGAGGAGTAGTTCTGAGAGTATTCACTCTGACTCACCTCAACTCACTCGGAAACTTTACACAGATCAATCACATAGTGAGAAAGAGGTAACATAACACTCTTCGATCACACTAGGACCTATACGTATACTAGCTTGAAATACACTATATTATAATCATTTTAATATTTAAATAAATTTAGTAAAAGTCCCAAGGTTTGGGACCCCTGAGGTTAAACCTGTAATCCCCTACAAAAATGGGGATATATGAGGGCCTGGACTCACCCCCCAGTCAATTTGTTATGTAACAATTTAATATCTCTAGACCTATATACGGATTTACTTCACTTATTGTATACACATTAGTCAAAGACTAAAATTAAATAAGTACCAAATTTAATTTTATCAATCACCAATAGTAGATCATTAAATATTTAAAATGTATTCTAATAATGGAGGTCTTAGTATATTTACCGGGCCATTACCGCGAATAGTAATAAATAATATTCTATAGACATCACCCATATCACAATTCCAGTCCGCGGATGCCCTAAATAAATTCCACATCCACATCACATTACCGCATCCTCATCGATTTCAAAAATTTACATCCTGAATAACATCACAATCTAATATATTTTATATAATATATTAATATATATATTACTAATATATATATATATATATATATAATAATATATATATTAATAATATATAATATATATATAATATATTATGAATAATAATATATAGATATATCAGGAGATTAGGGGAGTCGCGAAGTCGGAGTCGTGAGGAGAGTCGTGAAGAGTCGTGAGAAGCTACGAGCGATTTTCCCACGGGGTAATAGAGCTCGGAGTACGAGTCTAGGAGTTCGATTATTTTCACCAAAAAATATTTAGGAGTACGAGTCTGAGGAGATACGTAGATCAAAAAAATAAACGACCTCACTATACGAACTACCCAAAACAATTTTGATATAATATATAAAAACTTAATCCACCATTAAATATTGCAGGGTATATACGATAATGGAGATTGAGGCTTTTTCCCCTGCTTAGAATAAATATTAAATTGAAGATCAATAAAATCACAAAATATGTCGACACAATCATAATAATTGAATTTTGAAAATTATAATATAAGTCCATTAAAAAGACCTATTATAATTATTGTTAGTAGTAGGTTCGACATCTTGTGGTTAACGTATATATTACTATCTCATAATATATAATTTGTCTATAATATATTAATATAACTCGAGAATTATAAAAGAAAAGGTATATAAAAAACATGGTTTACTAAAAAAAAATGTTACGCATATAGATTACAATGGTAACTATCAGTGTATGTTTTAAGTGCAAAAATATATAACATTTAGAGAGAAATATCAAATATAAAATGATAAACATGGCTGCAGGAGCAAGTTGATATGGACTAATGAAAACGAGGTATCAATCAAATTTATCTAAAACGTCGGACGTCAGATTAGATATAACATAAAAACTGTATATTATAAGAACCTAGAACCCCACAATTATAATATTTACCGTATTATGAGTCACTATAAATTACTCAATTAGTCAATGTAACTGAGGTTTGGTCACTTGTGCGATCTGCCACTACAGACTAAATGAAGAAATCGGATAAGTAGCTCAATACTATTATCCAGTCATTTGAGTGCAGCCAGAGCAATTACTGTGCTGGCGCTCACACTAAAGTTAGATGTGTTGTTGTGTGTCATAGCAAATTTATTAAATATCAGCTTTTCCTTGAGATACCGTAAAGCAGCGCCGTGATTTAGAATATAATAACATTTATCACATGTTATAATAATGAGAGAGTATATGAACTAAGAACATTTACATAACACATAAGAAGGAACATAAATCTATCTAACCCACTATAATCATCAGGTACGAGTTTATCGAGAAGTATGGAAAAATTTTATATATATAAATATAAACTAATATTTAATGCATTAAATATACGAATTCTCTCATAATAACATTACAAATGAACCTAATCAACGAACAATTATTTAATCATGTTGAATAAACAAGATAAGATTTTACGTTTCGCTCAGCCTATGTGTGTTTAGTAAGATGTATGTGATTCGAATTATATAATGCAATTGCAGTTATTTTGACTCAAGCAGTGTTTACCAAGCAGTTTATATATATAACTATAGTATTCCTAATAATCCAAAAGCCTAGAAAATAGCCAACAGAACTAAGAAATTCATTACTTGGGTGAGTACATTTATTACTAAAAATTTTTGACTTCTCTAAAAGTTGACTATAAACAACTCAAACCGGGAGCAATTTCACTAACACTGATATACGTATCAACAAACATGACATAACATAAACGAAAACGGCTAAAATTAAGTTTTAAAATAATTAATAAAAATGGGAATATTACCAAACATTAGTCTGATATACTGTAACTTCACTTACTTCGTCATTTGTATTTAATGAACGTGATTGGTCCGAAGCTACTTTAAATTTAACTTTATAATTTACATGGATATTTCATGTCATTTACTAAAATCCTTATTATCATAATGTACCGTAAATATTATAGTTAATAATAAATATAATTAATTAACTAAAATAACTATTATTTTTAATAATAAAATAATCACGAACAATTTAATCGTACGTAATTTTTGTGGGAGAGAGAAAGTTTTCAATGTCCTACTAACGATCCGCCCAATATCTTCAAAAAAAACTCATCTCTCGCCATCTGAATAAGTAGACAAAACTATATAATATATTAAAATTAATAATAAATATATTATATATATATATATATATATCTGCAGACATAACACTGAGCTATTATCTCTGTCAACAGAAAATTATTAAACAATGTGGTATTATCCTACTCTATTATATGTATATTATACTATTGGTTATATTAGCCAACTTATAATTAGCGAATATTAGCAATTTAAAGAAGTACTACTGCCTTAATTTAATAAAGCTGTATCAATAAGGAGTAACTTATTTATATTCCTTAAACATTTAAACTTATAATCATAATAATAAAATGTTGTAAAATAGCTAACACTATAAAACTACAGCGCGCGCGAGCACGATGCAGGAAGAAAGAGAGGAGGCGTTCGGAATCACAGATATAATAAATATAATTGCTATAAGCGGTTAGCGCTCATATTATCAATAAATATGGATTCAATAT
This sequence comes from Trachelipus rathkii, assembly GCA_015478945.1. Taxonomy (NCBI): domain Eukaryota; kingdom Metazoa; phylum Arthropoda; class Malacostraca; order Isopoda; family Trachelipodidae; genus Trachelipus; species Trachelipus rathkii. The sequence continues at coordinate 32,863 of JABUQX010061401.1, forward strand.
TATGGTCTGACAAAAATAGTAAATATAATGAATTACATCGACCACAACTGAACCTCTATACCACATAGGACTTACATAACAACAAATAGATCTCTTAACCTTATCATCACTCTTTAAGTTCTACGCAAATACCTCTGAGAGACCGAGAGGTTAATCGAGAGTCAAAATAAGACAATTATCACTTAACGATATCTCTGTCTATATACACTCTTCACATCATATCGTAGTCCTAGATGCCTACCTGTAAAAAAATTTTTTTATCCGCGCTCCCGTTCTGTTTGGGCGTTAAGTAACTTGTCCATATAACTCATTGCTTCTGACCCTCTTAATTTCGAAATAGAATTTATAATCTTATTTTTTTTTAAGAATGATAAGTTAAATAAATATGAAGAGTAACGGGTGCTGTAAATAGCCTATCCTGCACTGCTTTTAGTTACTGGAATAGGGTAATAATAGATTATTTTTCATCTTCTTGTAATAATGATAGTGAGTTTAAATTCTAAACTTTTTTTTTTTATCTTTTCTTCTGTCATAGCCAATGGTACTTTGCTCCTTGATGACTTCGTTAGATCTATGGTTAATTTGTATACAGTGCATTTAAAGATAATACAGGAGGATCATCCTAAATTCGCAGAGAGTCTCTCTCCCCATCACATTCACTATCACTCTTCGTATCTACTCTCTACTATTCTCTCAATATCTCACTTCATCTATCTCTTATATATATATCATACTTACTCTCTATATATATATAATATAACATAACTAAAATACGAGTAAGGATGTATGAAAATGGGGGTAGAAGACCGATGAAATACATAAGAGATAGTGAGATGAAGTAAAGAGATAGGAAGAATAGAGAATAGAAGAGAGAGTAGAGACTATCTCGCGTCAACAATAGGAATACCTCATCCTTAGTATAATTTCACTTATCAATACACTAACTGTATATCAAATCAGATAATACAACATAGTAATTTATAAACAAGTATCATCTAGGAATAATAAAAATCATGTTGAACTAATGATCATAAAGAAAAATAAGATAAAATAAAAAATTTATAGAAAATTTACAACAACTCACTTTCATTATTATCAAACAGAATAATAAACCATTACCTATTACAATATAATAATACAATATACTATAGTGCAGATAGCTATTATATACAGTCACCCGTATAAATATACCTCAAATATAAAATTTAATCTTAAAAAAAAATAATAAAAATCATTACATTAATTTCGAGAAATTAAGAAGGGTCAGAATCACTAATATAATGTGATAATCAAAAGTTATAAATTAATACAGTTACGTACATATTATTTATGACCGAATCATATCTATCAATAACTAATATTGATTATAACAAAGAGAAACAATCGCGAATTCTAAATAACGCTGAAATACTGAGTGTTGTATGTGAAGCGTAAAATAATGAGTATAGTATATACGCAATATGTAATTGACTCATATTTTTATATATCAAATAGCACAAGATCATTATTGAAGTACAAAGCAGCAGCAATTCAACTCTCTTTAACTGCTTTGAAATAAAAATAGCTCTATATATTATTTAAATGAATAATTTGATCTTTAGACAAATTATAAAATATATAACCATCCTAACACATTAGAATAAAAAATATTAGTGTAAAAAATTAAGAGATTATTACTTCTGACACTTCGCGAGCTTTCAGCAAATAAAAAAATCGTATGTGTCATTTTACAATAGATTATGCACAGAAAAAAAAGTTATAAGAGCTCAATAGATCACACAGAATCTGATAATCCAAGAGATTCTGAGAAAATTTGCAGGAGAGATGTGTACCGAGCACGGATTGCACACATAGCTATATTCTATCCGCAAATAAGACTATGTGAAATTTAAATATGAGTTATTATATCCATGTATGTAAATTTGTATTTTAGCTGAAATATTATGATTTTTATAAGTATTTCCACGTTGTCCTAAGGCAACACATGATTCTTCTTTAATCTATTGAGGAGGTTAAAAAATACCTTGTATCACAGGAAGGTAGATAATGGATACTGATTATGAGACAGTGTATATAATAAATAACTAAAAGGTATACGAGAGGGTGTTAAATAATTAACTGGTATAACTTTAATATATTTCAACTCCGTTCTATAAGAATAACATCGCATTAATTATAATTAGTATATGTAGTCTACAAGTATCACATCAACTGTTCATTCCACACTATATATTAAAATATTAGACAAAAGTAAAGTGAAATTATCAAGTATACTCAATACAACATTTGGCTCACAATATTCCCATTTATGGTTATGATTAATAATAAAGTCCACATTTACCTTAAATCTAGATGATCGCTTCACGAGTTTTTTGAGTCACATTTTGATAGATCTTAACTGAATCACGTAAGAAATGCTCGAGTTGAGCTTTCGTTTTTTATATAGTACACATAGCCAAAAATACATTACATAATTAGCTCACCAGACCACGTAATGATTCTTAGTTCTGTTAGCCATTTCCTCTTCTTGGAATTAACGTTGCTTATCACAAATAACAATTAATACATACACGAGAGAACCGACAAGTACATATGATACTAAGAGTAATAACACATTTTCAGAGTAATTTTTGGAACTATGCACTAAGTAATATAGCTTAAATCAGAGACTTTATCCACCAAATCGATAAACCCATCAGCAAATAGTGTATTACCAACACAAATAATAAATTATTAATAGTAATATTTTCTCTATTGTTATATTATTTATATTCGTGTTTCTAAAACCACGTCTCCATTCACACAATCAAAGCGTCAAAAATAATGATAAAAATCAAAACATACGTATATATTACACATAAAATTCATCGAGCCATAATATGGATTAGCAATTATAATCTTATCGAATACGTAAGCACAAGTGACACAAAACGATAACGGCTTAAACAGTAATATCCTAAAACATAACCATAAATAAATATATAATAATAGTTCTTTATTTATTCAATTTTATTTTTTAATTATATACAGTAGGCGAATATAATAGATATAATTTCAAGACCCCACACTAGAAATTCAACGACAAATTCAATTATATATTTTACTTACTAAATGTGTATTATAAACTATGGTAAGTTACTAACAGTTCACCACACGAATAAGCTTTATATCGCGACTTATCTAGAGTATTTATCATTTTACCCGCTATTTCAACGTTAATTTTATTTCTGCGAGTATAGTTACTCTAGTACATATTAACGCGTACAGTAATATTTGCTGAAATAACAAGAATGTCCTCACACCAATAGCTAATTATTGAATCGCTCAGCTTAACTCGCATAATTCGAAATATATGTTTTTACAGAAATATTTATCATGATAAAATGTCCTATTGACTAAATACCCCACCTCTCAAATCTATATTTCCATTTATATACACAAACGCAAGGAAAAAAAGCTCAAAATCAATTTTCACATTATAATTATGATTTACATTAGTTTTTCTTATCTAAATAGTTATTGAAACATTTTTTAACCAAGTCATTTGTCCAATGTAGCACAATGATGTGTAATTTACTTTTAATGAAAGAAAGTTACTTGAATAACTACTATAAATATAGTAGAACAATTGAAAATATAAGACAGTGTATTAATTAAAAAAAAAAAATAAATATTATTTTTATTTTATTACATATTATTTATATTAAATTCCTTCTAGGTTTATAGTTTGCGTGAAGAGGAATACGTGACATAACACACAATTTTAATTAATAGTTTTGCTAGAGTTTATATTCTTAATAATTTTTTGTTTTTAAACTAATGGAATCCCCAACGAGTATACGCACCGATCGGCGAGGATACCAGGTTCCGGACCTTCCGGGAAACGACAAGGGTATGCGACCTTATAATATTCTCACTCCCCTTAACGTGAGGGTCTTACCGAAACCCACCCTCTATCTTTATGTGATACATTTATGAGAGTGTATCGACGGGCGGGTTCGGCTTATATATATATAATTATATAGTCCGCAAAGTAGTATCCCCGGTCACCTCCATATCGCTTGAGTCATCCGGAGAGAGCCCGATTGAGGTGGGATCTGAGCCCTTTCTAGGCCCATCTGGTCGCACCCCGCATGTCGGCGATCTCGAGAAGCCACCCATATTTATCACTCGCGCGCATGGCAGAAATGTCAATACATAAATTTAATATATATACATATAAGATATTTATTATATTAACACGGCTCAAAGTAGGGGCTTACGAGCCGAGACGGTAGGAACAGTCCCGGGGGGACGTTTTATTTCCATACCTCACCAGTAAGGTAGGAGGGGCAGGGTAACACCATCCGCGACAGTACCCAAATAACAATAAGAGACGGATTTCCGGTAGACCCTCCCGGAGGGGAGGGCATAATAAATAAGTCCTATACCACTTGATCGTTACCCTAACGGAATGGAGCGCGGAAAAGACCCGTCATCTGCCATCGGTGACGGAGTATATACAACTATCGGAGGTCTCACTTACATTAGAAGTTTAAAACAAAGAAAAATCGAGGGAAAACGACGACACACACCAGGCTAGCATTAAGCAGAAGCACCCTCGGCACGCAGGTAACTATATTAACGTCCAATCACAACCACACGACACAACACACGGGCCTCTTGCAAAAATATTATAAATGATCACTATTAATAATTGGCTGCTACTACTTTCTAAAATAATAAAACAAGAAAGAGCGCACTGCAGTGAAAATAAGCAAGATACACAATAGGTTTCAATTGTTTCTACCCTCAGAAGGGTCACATACCCAACTCATCTATAAACTGAACTAAGGTGAAACTAAATATAATCTGGTTCCATTCTTCTACCACTCAACCAACGGGTCTCATCACATGCGTAAAACAGAGAGCAAAAATGTAATCGTAGCACCTTTCTCACTATTATAGTGTGATACTATCTCATTCCTTTTTCTTTCACCCCTATCTAATATACTAAGTATTCATTTACGCGTCTCACGTTTCTCACCATAAACAGTTATTCGAAGATCAAATATAAATAATCACACCACTCTCAAATATAAACACACTCAGCAAGTCCATCTCAACACAATACATACACCCCACGAAATGAACAAATTGCGATCTACCTCTTAGACATATTATGCTGCACCGTTTGCTAAGTACTCCATAATTTTATCTCACACTAAATTAATGTGTTTATATTGAACGATACACATTTTTGAAATCTACAAGTAATATTCATATTTATATTAATAGCATTTAAGAGGTTACACATAATTTCGATGATAAAAAATACATTATAAGTATAGGGTGTAATATAAACTTAGAAATTTATTTGATTTTTCAATGACTTTGAGAAAAAAAAAAGTCACCATAATTATATTATACCAGTATTATTATCACTCCCATTGACTGCTATAAATATATGAATCATTATTTATATAATATTATATATCATAATATATAAATATAATATATATATATATATAAATATAACTAATATATTATAATATAAATATTAATATCACAAAAAGTTTAAAATAAATACTTAATTTAATATTTAAAAATATAAAAATATATATATAAGCTTATATATAATATTATATTTAAATATATGATATGATAAATATATCTACACAAAAATTAATTATCTAATAATATAATATATATTATATTAATATAGTATATTATAATACTTATCTTATACTTTATAATTATATAATAATATAATATATAGATATAAATATATATATAATATAGTATAAATATTATATATAAATAATATTAATATATATATATATATATATATAATATATATATATATTAATATTAAAATATATAATAAATAATATACTATATATATATAATACTATACATATATATATATTAATATATAAATATATAATATAATATATATATATATATATATAGTCCTATATAATAATATATTATATATTGTATATTGATTTCTATCATTTTATAGATATTACTATATTATATATAATTATATATAATATAATTATTATATAATAATATATAAATTATAATATATATATAGGTTTAGGATATAATCTATATAATATATATGATATTACTCAGATACAAAGTACTTAAGGTATACTTAATTACTAATATTATTAATTATATATATATATTAATATATATTATATATATATATAATTATATATATAATATATATATATATATATTCTATTATACATTATATAATTATACATATATATATATAAATATAATCAATCCGCCACACCCTACAACAAATAAGTGCGTAGGATGCGATGTCACAGACTCAGAGTCGTATTGAAGTGGTGGAATGTACGACGAATGTGTACAGAGATTATATGTATGCGAGGATAGCGAGATGTCCAATTTATAAATGCGGATGTCATATGACGATATGCAAGCATTAGTCTAACATACATATCTCTATTAATATATATATTCCTTTTTAATAACTTATATATATATATAATAATATATAATATATTATAATATATAAATTAATATATCATAAAGAAATTATACACTAAATAATATAAAAATGTAAATATTCAAATAAAATATATATATAATAATATAATATATATATATATAATTTACTTATATTAATATATTATAGTAATAAATATTATATATATAATATAAGTAATTGGATTGTTATATATATATAATATATATATTAATAATATTATAATATAATTATATATATATATAATTATATATATATATATATATATATGTATAAAATCACTAAAATATATATCATAATAATATAAAATATATATATTTGAGTAAGAATTTTACATATTAAATAATTTATTTTAATTATTAGGTACTCAAAAATAACTTTATTCTAATTAAAAATATCTTCAAGTAGTAAACTTAATATAACCTATATGAACTTTATTCTTGTAATCTCTAAAGTGTTTTAGCATATATCTTTATTTAATTGGATTTTAATTAAATATATTTTTTGTTATATAAATATATAATAAAAGTGTTGTAATTATGTATTACAAATTACTAGATATCTTGCAAAACCATTTATCATAAAAACATACGATATTATATTATATTAATATATTTTTACTGTCAAAATAATTCCAACACTAATAAGATATATGAATATCCGCCAATTGCTTATGGCACTAGGATTAAGATACCTATATTAATATATTGATTATAAAATAAGCAAAAGAATTAATTTAATATAATTATTTAAACAAATAGGCCGGCTTAATTATACACTATTTATCTCTCTTTATATTCTGTTTACCTAAAAATATTTTGCATAACTCTTTATATATATATTATATTATGTAATAATTTCATACTAATTATTGAGACCAATACTATTCGAGAGACTAAAAAATAAAACTTTATTATGAAGAATATAATTATCAGGTATATGACATACAGATTAAATGAATTACCCACCGAGCAAATTAGCACTATCGTGTCATCCCTCACTAACTAGAATCAACTAGCAGTTGGTACTCGATATCACGCGCAGTTAGCAACGACCCAATCTCAGAAGAGAACGAATCCACGACTTCTCCACCTGGACCCAGTTCGGGAAACTCTGCAATACACCATCATGTTGGGCTGATGCTCTATACACTTAGGACAGTACTATCGCGCTGTTGAGAATATAACTATTATAAATCCTATTAAAAAAAATATAGGAATATATAAAAAAATTATCATATATATCTATATATATAAAGTAATTAACTCTTAATAACAATTTAATACTAGTACATTAATACAATCACATATATTTAATATATCACACAGAATATCATCATATATACTATCTACCATCATCGTATCATCAACCATCATTTAAATACATTCATAAGCTTTCGTTCCTATACTACTAACAATCAAATTTAACATTATAACCATTATTAAACATGAAGGTGTTATATTATACACATATATATACATTAACACTATCAATCATCACTATTATATTAAATTAAGTACCTATCTCACTAATCATTTACCACTTATCATCTTATCTAATCAATATTATTTATTAATACAGACATTACCAATGAAAATTAGGATTAAAACTTAGTATCACTTACCATAATTCATATTACATATACATTATCTATCATCATTATTATACATCAATTACTAGTACATCATCATACTACTAATTATTTATCTATTTAATTTAATCAATATCATTAAAACATAGCTATATGGAAAATTTAAATATAACCACAAATATAATTATTTACATCATAAAAAATAACTACCATAACCTGATCCACTACATAGGATAAACACTAATTGAAATTAGAGGATATACATACTAGAGAGTTAAAATATTTTAAATTGAGTAGTCAAGAGAATGAAATGTCAACAAAAAAGAAAAACAAAAAAAAAAAAATAAATCTCAAAAGAGAAATTTATCCCTATACAGACTATGAAGAAAGTACATTAAGTATTGAGTGCTGCTTAATGATAAATTTAAGTTAAATAAATGATATACATATAAAAATCATATAAAAATAATAAATAAAAATAAATAATTTAGCTAATATTATTTAATCATATTAGGAGTCAGGGGACATAGTTATAATATTATAATATATATAAAAACATTATATTTCTTCAGATATTAATATTAAATATAATATTAATATAATAATATAAATATAAATATATTAATATATATATATATAGATAATAAATTATAATAATATATTAAATAATTAATAGTATATATAGAATATATTAACTATATTAATATATATATTAATTATATAAAAATAACTATATAGTATTATATAGTATATTATATTATTAATAATATAAATATTATATAGTATATAATATATATATATTTTTTAAATGAGGTATTACACTATATATACAGGCAAAGTAAGCAGGACGGGCGCTATTGACCACAACGAGGATGGAATAGCAGTCACATACGGTCGTAGCAGAGTACAGTTTTCCTTTCAATGACACCGCCTGTAGTTTGTAGGGAGGGAGAGCGGAATAAACCTAAAAGGCTACAGACTGAACCACAAACTACACTTACCCAGTTTAATAGAAAGAAGAAAGAACGAGGAAGGCCTGCACTCTAGAGAGGGATGACCACAGACTCACACAGGAGACGGGGAATTAAAAGTTCACATAGCAAAAAACAAACCTAACACTCAAGTATACTCACAGAAAGGTCACGCATGAGACCACAAGCATTTCTGGCCTCCATACTCTGTTCTTAAGAATAGAATCAGCTATGGCGTCATCCACAGGGAACGAAGGTTCGTCTGCATAGGAAAACGTACGAAGAAATTGGAAAAAAAATATTGTGTTGAAATACCTACTTTAGTTCTAAATTTAGGATAAAAGTCTATTTATTTAAATAGAAAGTCTATTTATTTTAACGAGTAACGACAAAAAGGTCTCTAAGAGTAGGCTCTCTTCCTCTAATCATCTTCTATAATTTATTAACAATAAAATTTTTTTACTTTTTTAATTTTTTTACTTTTCCAATCTAAAGTTTTACCAGGATTCCAAAAAATGTATTCCTTTTCGCCTGTGCTATTGTAGTTTTTGAGAATACAATTTTTTTTTATTTTTTTTTTTTTTTTTTTTTTTTTTTTTTTTTTTTTTTTTTTCTTTTTTTTACATTGACTTCCGCACTTTAAAATGAACCAGCAAATCCACAGCAATGTCATTCCTTTCCCGTAGCTTGTTGGTAGTTTTTTGAGATATGTGAATTGAGATAGTTGTGTTTTACAACTTGGCGCATTTCACATATACTATATATATCATATATATATATATAAGTATAATTATATATATATATATTTATTAATATATATATATATATATTATATATATATATTAATATATAATTAGATATTTAGAACCGTGAAATTGCTATTTTTAGAAGTCTGAAATGTGCTGATGTCTCTACATTACCTACTCTACTAACTTTATACTTCACCTATCTACTCCACTCTATCTCTCACTCTATATATATATAATTATTAAACGGTTCAGCGCTCACAATTCAGAATATCGTCAATTTAATATAATATAAATTATAATTAAAATCAAAATGAATAATTGAAATAATAAATATAATATATAATAATAATAATATATAATAATAAAATATTATAAATATAAAATAATCATATATAATTAATATTATATCATAACAAAAAACACTATATATATACTAATAATAATAAAATAATATAATCTTTATATTTTATAAATTATTTAATTATTATCTATTAATATATTTAATTACATAATATTAATTAATATAGTATATTATTATTATTTAGAATAATTATTAATAATTAAAATTATGATAATAATAATAAAATAATATAATAAATAATTATAATAATAATAATAATATAAATTAAGAATGAATATATAATAAATAATAAATCATATAATAATAACTAATAATAACTATAACTAATTATAATAAATTTATTATTATTATTAATAATAATATAATATTATAAATAACTATAATATAAAAGAATAATATAATTTATAGAAATTAAATAAACATTAAATAAGTAATAAATATATTATAATAATTATAAATAATATAATAAATATAGTATTATTATATGTAATTTAATTAATTAATGATTATATATATATAAATATTAATTCCTAATTTCATAAATAATTATTTTTTATTATAAACATTAAAATATTTTATACTAATTGATAGTCTTAATAAATTATTATATTTAATTAATTATTTATTATTATTATTAATAATATAAATAATATAATAATTAAATGTATATAATAATAATAATTATTAAATAATAATTAAATAATAATAAATAAAATAATAATTGTATAAACGTGCATAAATAGAATCTTTTATATGGGAAAATGAAAAATTATATATTATTATTACCATTATTGATAATTAATATGATTTAATTTATTATCATTATATTATATTAATATTATTTATAATTAATTATTATTATTAAGTTTGATGTATTTAATTATTTATTATTTATGTAATTGTCCTAATTGGTGCTCAACCACCAATATGAAGAAGGGACTAAAATTCGGAAGATAGACTATTGGTTCTCTTTTTGTCTGGCAGACAAGGTTAACTCGTGATGTGTCTGCTGAAATCATATCCTATGCACGAAACTTCTCCTACACCTATTTAGAAGTATGCGCTCATTATTTCGCTCCTAGACACCACTAAGTGGATATATAAAATATTATATATTATTATTATTTAATAATTAATTATATTACGAATAATTATAAAATTATTGTATCATAAATTCTTTATTTTGTACATGTTAATATATATCATAATAACGATGAAAATAATAAATCATATAATTATTTTATGGAGTAAAAAAAATTCACGTATCCATGTATTCATGTATGGGAGTCGGGAGCGGGAGTCGGGAGGTCACGAAGGTAAGGATTACGGGCAGTCGGGAGTCAGGAGTAACGTATTTAGTTTCTAAAATATATCGAACTCTAGGTAGAAGTCGGGAGAGAGATCCCTGAGAGTGAGAGTCGATTGTTTGAGTAAAAATCGAAAACTCTTGAGAGGAGAGTCGAAGTCAGGGAGTGAGAGCTAACAATTTTTATTCCTATACACGACTAACCCCATTACTTACTGATATATATATATAATATTAATATATAATATTATATATATTATTAATAATATATAATATATTAATTATCATATATATATATAAATAATATATAAAATATATATTAAATATTAATTATAATTATATATAATATATATAATATAAATATGAATAATATATATATTATAAGATAATATATTAATAATAAAATATATATTATAATTATAATATTAATATAATAATACCTATATATATATATATAAGTCCTAGACTCCATAATAACTTTTTTTGTTTAACTTCTTTATTTCTCCCTCTCTCTCTCCTCTCTCTATCTCTACTCTCTATCTCTTTCCATCTATCTATCTCTCTCTCAATCTCTATATAATTAATATTATATATAATATATATATTAATTATTATATAATAAAATAATATATATATAATATATAAATATATATATAATAATATAATATTATATAACTAAATAATATAAGTATTATACATATTATTATATATATATAATATATATATATATATATAAGGCAAAGGAAGACTATGACTATATCAATATGTAATATCTCAAAAACCTACAAATTAGCTAAAGCTAAAAGGGAGTAAATACATTATTAGCTAGCACATACTAGTGAAATTTTAAGTCGGTAAAATGAAAAAAAACAAAAAAAAAAAAAAAAAAAAAAAAAATTCTCATAAAGACAGATAATAAATCCATAAATAGTAAATACAATTTGTTCTATCAATGGTAAATTATTTTATTACATATCCATACCGATTAATTACTCAGTCAATGTACATAAGAGAGCATAATAATAGTATGTATAAATAAAAAATTATTTATATAATCACACTAAAAAAGTAATATGATAAGAGCATACCCACTCTTATTGGTTACTCACAGTTTAATAATTACAATGAAGAATCAAAACAAAAATTATAGAATAGTTCGGTTTTTTTCAGACACCTAATGAGCAAATCACCCAAACGGAGATAGAAGATTTCTCCCGCTAACTTCCTAGGGATTCGAACGGTTCCTCCATCGAAAAGAGCACAGCTTACACCAGGTCTTCATTAGCAATTCTTCGCTGTTTTTAAACTTCTTCCGTTTCTTCCTGTACCTCATAATCTCATTGCATCTCAATATTCTGTATCCAATCCTCCAACACAGAGAATGTCGGCGTACACAAATCGCTTCGCCAGCCTCCTCCCCATCATTCCAGACTCCTCACACTCAACAATCATATTAAATATATTCAATTCCGGCCGCCCTCGCAATGTTTAAAAATTCCAAACACCAACACGTAGGAGTAGGGAATTTTCTTTTATATTCCTTACGTAAGACATTGTAGCAATGGAAAAATATACCGTCGAAGAGCACTATATTATAAACCCTCTCAGATATTCAGTACATGCCCTACAATAAGACATTTTGTAGATCTTTACCATAATCTTCCATTTACTGTGTAATCCTTCCTGCCGTCCGCCTCCCTACTCTCCTTCCTTCCTTCTGCTTTTATCCAACGTCCATCCCATACCTATTACGAAGGTGATATGATTATACACGTCCGAGATATATAAATATAAATAACTCATACCTAGTACTACCTATATATATATAGATATGGGTATAATATAATATATCATAATAGTAATACTTCATTACTGTATATTGGTGTTCGCTATAGGCGTAGTTATCTATATCAAATCCTACCCTATAACCCCCCTATCACTATATCCCATACGTACGGTAGAACAAATATAAACTCTGACCACATCCATATATTCCTCCCCCTGTCTTCACAAGAACTCGTTCAATCTCACTGATCACTTAAAACAACTGTTTCCGCGTTGTTATGATCTCTATGCTACAATAAATATATACTACTAACGTGTTAAAATACGTAATAAGTATATTTATAAATTAATATCTATAATAATTACTAATAAGCTATGATAATTAATATAATAGATTATTTCTCATATATCCTCATACTTGTTAAGTATTTATGATATTATGTTAATAAATTAATATTTATATTTATTATAATTATAATATATTAATTTATTTATAAAAAGTATATTTTATATATATAATATGTCATTTAAACATTTAATATTTAAATAAATCGCTATATGATAATTACACAAATTTATTGATAACTACGTCAAATTCAGATAATTCAGACACCGTCCCGCTCATCCGCCTTTAATGATATATTAGCAGTAATGCCTAAAATATAAGCATATTTTAATATGGGATCTATAAAAGCGCATTATTCATAATGAGGGGATTATAACTTATCATTCATTTCGTATTTTATAAATTTTGCATTAATCTTTTTTATAATATTTTTTTTATGTAATAATGTTCAAAAAAATAAGAAATTTTTATCGGTAAAACATTTATACTGAAGATTTTGCAAACAAATCCACGACTCTGCGTCTTCTCCTCATCATGATGTATTAACAAAAAATCGAGATGAGCAAAACGCCACGCGAGTAGCACGAAGACAGGAGTACGCTTCTATAGATATAATATATTATTTATATATTATATTATATATTATATATCTATATATATATTATATATTTATTTTTTATATATATAATAACTTATTATTATATATTTATATATACTATCACCATTATGCTATTATAATATATATATATATGAGTAACTAATTTATATATTATTACTATATATATCGTATTTGACTAAAGGGGCCAGCGAGTTTAGTATATTTCTCCGTCCCAATAAAAATGTAGTCTTTCAAAAACTTTAATGTCTACAGTAAACGCGAATTACATTGCGTAGGAAATTAACCGGTCCTAATCTTCTGCTAAGTGAGTACGACAGGGAACAAATTATAAAAAACAAATGAAAAAAAAAAAAAATAATATAAAAGAAAAAAAAAATCTCAAAACCTACAAAATAGGCTACACGCGAATATGGAATACATTTTGGTAATCCCTGGTGAAATCGTCACATTAAGAAAATATGTATAAAAAAAAAAAAAAAAAAACAAAAAAAAAATTATTGTTAATAATATAAATCAGTAATAGTATTAAGAGCGACCTAAATGATAAGATATCACCTTTATACTTGGTTTCGTTCTTCGTTAAAATAATAGACTTTCTATTAAAATTTTGCTTTTTTACGGCACACTAAGGGGGCTCGAGCCGACGGCGGAACATAGGTGGGATCGTTTTTCCATTCCCCGTAGGGGAGGGCCGGAGGAACACCAAAGTTGACATTTTTTCCAAATACCAAAGAGCGGGGGTTCCGTGAGACCCTCCCCGGAGGGGGAAATTTCATCCCACTGTGTCCGTAGTTCCCCGATAGGTTTTCGAAGTATGACCTTTCCGATTCTTCTGCAATCTAGGCTTGTCGTGAGCGAAGTTTTCCCCCGGTGGGCCACTTAGTGGTATACAATAGTAATAAAATAAAAAAAGTCAAAATCCTAGAATAGAAAACAGGCCAAAATATCTTATCTTCTTATTGTTGAGACGCAGAACAATAAATGGTCTCTTAAATAGTGCCTTCTAATCATTATTTTACTTCAATATCAAAAACTCATAAAAATAGGGACAAGCAAATGAATATTTTAATTTTTATTTATTTATTTATTAATACATATTTACTCTTCATGTCAAATATTAAATTGAATAAATATTTTCCTGAACTGTGAAATTTACACCATTTCTCAATTGCTATAATTGGTGTTACAGTTTTTGTAGCATATAATTTTATAATATTATATTTTATTCATTTTCGTTATTTGTAATTGCTTACATTATTCACGTACTTATAAATTATGGACCAGCAATTCCAACAATGTTATATTTAATCCGTTTTTATACTTCGAGTAGTACTAATAATAGTTTATTGAGAAACCAATATAAGGTCTCAAAAGTTCCTCCCGACTGACCCTGTATATATATAATAATATACGTCTTCAAGTTAATATAATATAATATACAATAATATAACGTACTTCTGGTATTAATAATAATAATATATATATAATAATATATAAATATTATATATAATATTATAATATAATAATAATAGTTATATAATAATAATAAATTATACCTATATATAGAATATATAATATTAATATATTAATATATATTATATATATAATATATTATATAATATTAATATATATATATATATATAATATATATTATAATTAATAATAATATATATATAATATATAATAATAACATATAATATATATTTATATATATAATAATTAATATAGTATATCTTATATATATATTAAAGGTATATAATAATGTATAATATATAAATATATAACCCTCCTCCAAAATTGAGACAGATAAATGTAAATAACACCGAGATACAATAAAAATCCGGATTTATACACATATTACATTTCTTTTGAGATAACGTTTTAGAGAAATTATTCATTATCTCCCTTATAATATACTAGATATAACAGAACTAATATACTGATAAAGTGTATTGCACATTGATATAACCAGAATTGTATTAGTTTCGTAATTTAATCAAAACCATTAATAGTCTCATTACAAATTATAGGCTTTTAAACATTTATGAAAAATTAGGCAATCACAATTATTTAGTAATAAAGGTGTTCCTTACTCCATTATCACTCATTATAACATAACAGAGGTTCAGGTATGTCGAGAGGTGATAGGTTTAATACGTTTTCTCACAAATTATTATTTCAAACATACCATATTATACCAAACCTTATCTCATAGTAATGAAAGTCTATTATTTAGACACTCTCTTCTGCATCAATGGATATGGTCAAAGTTACTTTACAGGTCAAAACACTAAAATACTATAGCCTAATTTTCTATATTAATAAATTATATATATAAACATTATTTCAAATATCATCAGTTTGTCCTTAATAGAAGTAGAATATATAATATAAATTAATATATTAATATCAAATATTAATTAGAAATATAATATATAATATAAATAAACATATAGAAAATCTTTTTCTAATATTGATTTAAATAATTTTAGAGATAATATTATACTTAATAATTTCAAAAAAAGTATATTAAATTATGATGAAATTAAAATCATTTCACAATTTCAAAAAAGTTCCAGTTTATTTAATTTACAACACACATGTAGCAGAATATAAGCTTTATGTCACCAAGACATTGAGCACTGAGTGAGATTCGATGAGAATTTATATTAAATAATAATATAAAACAGCCATGTCTGAATACGTTAAGTCAAATAGTAGTTTTCCTTAGTCTTATTCTACTTTTTTCTTATTTTTACTAATGACCTATTTATCATTTTATCGCCCATTCACTCTTTATTGCTACGTTAACTATTTTCTCCATATTTTCTCCAATTACTGAATGTTTATTTTGAATTTAATTTAGCTGTCAGATACACATAAATCCTTTTTCAGAGCATCTCTCAACACACCGAGATAATAAAAAGAGGCGATCACACGGTCAACCAGAGAGAGCTCAATCTCTTAATCATAGTATATATCATGGCACGTTCATCAAGTAAGACTTCTGCCCACTAATTCAACTTTTCTGTTCACACGGACACTCCTGATATCTTCACTAGATTATTAATACTAACAAGATCATACAATACCTAAGTTATCACGAGTAGATAGATTACTAATTTGATGAAACTTGTCATTACTAGATATATAGTAAGATAATCATCTATCCCCAATACATTATATTTAGAGGTTATCACTAGCAGCCGAATTTATTTATGTGAGCAGGCGTTATTACCGAACATTATTAATTCAGCGGATTGAGGATTATGATATCGCTTATACTTTTTTTTATTTATAAATTCTCAACCTGAGAAAAGCCATTGAATAACTTTCATCAAATTATCCAGTTTAATAAGATGGTTATCTCAGGAAATATGAACTTTTGTTTATAGTATTAAAAAATATAGTACATATTACGACCTTTCTGCGACAATCTATAGGGATCCCCAACATAACGAGGACATTCTTGAACCATAATCACCTTATCTCATCCTTGACAGAATGATTTTTAGTTAACATTATAATGAGCATAGTTAATTCCTCGAATTCGTATATATAATACCTATTAGATTACCTTTAAATAGGTAACCAGAATAAGTGTTGGCCATAATGTGCATCTTGTTAATACGTCATAATTAATGTCCTAAACTTGAAACTAGATTGAGAGAGGAGCTAAATAATTCTCGGACAACTATTATAGAATATGTATTGACAAAAGGATTTGATTAATTAGAATAGAAGCCATATACCCTGCACTCAAGTATATCCAGAAAAATACGGAAATGAGAGGACCCCTACTATTAATTTCCTAGGCAACGTTTCTGAAATAAAGGTAAATAGGTTCATTGGAGAGAGAGCTTTGATCAGCTCAGCGCAATATCCATTCTATCAGGAGATTTCCCTAGAAGAAGTAGTATATAGTGCACACTATACGTACATCCCGTATATAAATAACATCGAGTATAGTATGAGCGTTTAAACACATAAACAACTAAATAATAAAATCTACTTTTCTTGCCCTCGATATTCATAAAATGATAAAGGATCCTCTCTTAAAGATTTCAAACGAAAGAAAAAGGATTCGCCGTAAGAATCTTATCGCCTCTCCCCCAGAATAAACAATATTTAGCTGTTGGATTTAAAAGCTGTTGGAAATAAAATATATCCTCCGCCGAGAATGGAACTATACCACTAGGGGATAGGTCAGCGAAAGAAAAACAATTAAGTCTAATTCTCAGATTCATCGGAATCAACAACAAATTGTTGACGAGCAAATATTGCAGCTTTTCTTTGACGTCGACTAGATGTAGACGTAGGAGCTACTGTGGTAGCAACAGGAACAGGTCAGAGAAGGTTGGTGGAAAACAGAGGCTGAACTTGACCCACTATGGGTCAAAGATAATTCTAAGGATGTAAGTTTAATTGCATAAATATAATTGTATTCCCGGTGTTCTCGCGAAGACAGAGCGTACTGTTGTCATCTCCATAGATGAGCTGGGTGACGACTCCCATCTGCCCAGAATGGGCGTTCCTTGACAGGACTTCTTATCAAAACAATATCATCAACTTAATGAATTTCCCCTTGCTTGATACAGCTCGACACTCTCTCGAATCCAACAAATATTCCGCATACCCCCATAACTACGAAAATCTCAAACTCTCTCCGACACGTTTCAGGGCTTGATAAGCTCTCACGAGCTTTACGAAGAAAGTCCAAGCACTGAACCTTCAGGAATCATTCCTGCAGGACGATGAATTTGAAAGCGGGTTTTAAAAGCAAATTGGTAAGAGGGATATTCGTTAGACACATGAAGTGAGGTAAAGGACGAAATCTTATGCGTCCACAATATCAAGAAAGACATTAAGAAATCAAAGTATTCGATGGAAGAACGCCAAGCGTTTGTAAGAAACATCTTTCTTCTACACGAATCATCCTTTACCACACTTCCCACCCAATGGACTCATATAAAAGGTGATACGTTTATGAGACATTTGATTCTTTCGAAGTTACTCCTCCCGTCCTCAGAGACCATGAAGGTCTCGATGGCATCAGTACCTTGAACCAAAAGGTTGTACAATATCGCTTGTAACGAAATTCACGGCACTCCAAACTTCTATAAAAAAGTGAAAGACAAGTACACAAGGATCTGGAAGCATGTCAGGTACTAACTCCGGTAAACCATAAGCACCAATATGAGACAAGTAAAATTATTTAATGAAACCATTTTGTGCCTGATTGATCCCTTAATTGACCCACCAATGCTTCGTAAAATCTATGCACTACAGCTTGAAAGGACGCAAACATTTCGAACTGATGACTTAGAAAAATTCGAAACTTTGGATACAGAAGCGAAATTGTTGCATTTTTAACCAGTATGCAATCTCAGCACCCCTTTTGATTGTAAGCTCTGAAGAATTAATCGCAATATTTTATCAAACGTAAAATTCGTTAACTGTAGCCTAATGCCCAGATTTTCATTTATGATGAACATCTTGATGGATAAGACAATAAATATGCATTTGGCCAACACGACATTGGATTCATCTATTTCAAAATCACTAGTGGTGAGCCGGATTATGACGACCTTTAACTTCTAAAAGACCGTTTCAATCCAAAAAATAAAGGTCAATCGATCTGACAAGGTCAGAATAAAATGAAGGAATCTTTTGCCTTTTGAAGCAATTTCTATTTTCCTAGATAAGGACTCTTTTTGCATGACTAACAAACAAATATAGCAGAGACATCTAGCCTCAACAGTCAATGTTGTGTAGTAATACACAACAAAATTGCACACACGAATGCACAAACACCTGAGAAGGATCTCTAAACCGAAAATTTTAAAATCAAGCCACACGAGGATTCCTGCTCCTAAACGGCAAAAACTGAGAAGATGATCATCTCTTCTGTTCCATTCGTTCCAACTAGGCCAATATAATGGATCGAAGTCCACCACTCAGCGCCATGACACCAAAAGGCCAATTTTTTAATGAAAATCAGAGAGACAGACCTCTAGTAATTAAATCTGCAGGGTCTCACGAACATAGAGAAATTTGCAGAAAAAAACCTCTTCAGAGAAGATCCATGATTATATCCGAATACATTTCTACAAAAAATTTTCTTGCTTTTTGTCCTAATTACAGAAGCCAAAAGTACGATTTAGAGTCAGAGAAATTTAGCGAAGAGAATTGACCTTGTAAGCCGTTGAACCTGAGCGCAAGCATTTCAAAGCTAAAAACCGGACAAAAAGTCAACAAGGTAAAGGTCCCTTTTCTTAAAGCGAGCAACCTCCTTGACCATAGTAAGAGAGGGCCCATTAATGTGGATAAGAAACGAAACCGAAAAAAAACCATAACATGCGTCGCTGGCGTCGCCAGAATAAGTTCAACAGTAAATTGAGAGTCGAGGGACCGAAACTAACTCGTGGGAACGAAATTCCTTAAGAGAAGATAAATCCTGACTGAGCTTTCCCATGATTTCTTCTATCAAGTTCGATTTCATCATCCCAATTCATCTCCTTCTCCCATGTCTTCCCATCAGCTAAACGACTTCGGAAAGTACAGGCTAGAAAAAGAGAGAGGGGATCGAAAATCTTAGAGATTTCAGATAACAACTGCCTCTTTGGAATTAACAATTCCAAGAGTACAATCACTTAGCTTAAGCGAATCGTCCCTGACGTATCCTCAATAAATACACCAACACTCCCCTCCTCACCACACTGAATGAGGACTTCATTCTCAAGAAAATAACTCTGAAATCAGATGATTGGAGTTCCACATCCAATTGAAGCCTCCTTCACTCATACCGATGTTGCTTGATGGAGATGTCCTGTCAGCATCAAAGATGAATTGTATAAATCAGATTATCACATAATTATTCATAAAAAGAGATTACACAGTCAAGAGGATACTTTGAGCGATGTTAATAACCGCCCTAGTACATAAGGCTTACTGAATAAACCAAATAGAATGGCATAACGCATAGGTTGTAATCAAACTCCACCTTCAATCAAAAAAAACAGAACCTAATTCTATCCTCTCCATTTGAGCAAATTTGAAGAAGCCTTTGAGCTGTCTTGAAAGCAACAATTGTGGTACGAAAAGAAATCAAAATACGAAGCAGAGACGCCCCACTCAAAATCCACTCCTGGAAAACGACCTTGGATTCAAATGACGGCAACCACCAACCTTCAGCTAC
>JABUQX010061402.1:0-45000 GCA_015478945.1 Trachelipus rathkii
GTCTTGACATTCAGGTAACCCAGCGCTTAGTTTGCTGTGGTGCCTTCCTTCTTTCCCACCACCTCTGTTTTGTTCTGGATTCTTCTTCCATCTCTGTAAGTTTTCTATTGAATTTAATTCTTCTCCTCACTTTAAAGCCTGCTGTCTGTGCTCATATGCGTAATTTGCGTAGAGGGTGAAGACCTTTTGAGAGTTCTACACCCCCTCCTTGAATAGGGCTCTTGCCGTGAATGGTGGTGACAACTATGGTGAACTAACGGCCACCCGCACCAAACTTATAAAAAAAAAAAAAAAAAAAAAAAAAAAAAAAAAAAAAAAAAAAAAAAAAAAAAAAAAACAAAAAAAAAAAAACCAAAAAAAAAAATCCTTGATCGTCGGCGATGGGGCAGATACCTGTGGCGAAATTGAATCTGCGTCTTTCTATTCCCCCCATTCCAAAACATCATCAGATATCCCAGTGAAAATCACTATCCTTTTCAAACATTACCCTCAGGATGGAGTCATCAAATTTTATATGCTCTCCCATTCCTCGCAACCCCACACAAATTCACACCTTTTCCCCTTCTTGTTTTCTTCAAACCTAAATTAAACCTTAGTCTATAATCTAATAATATTTTTAGGAACCTTTACCATTCGGGGTCGCTCTCTTTTTTAGACCTGTTCTGGTAGTTTTTACTCTCCACACACACCCACCCAAAAAATCTACCATAGAGCTCCCTACCACAACTCACTCATACTCCAGAAGCAATTGCGACAAATCTGTCACAAGTCCCCATATCGTCATCTCCTTCCCACAGCAACACAAACACACCATTTCAACACACACACTCATTTTCACCGTTTCCTTTCATCTTTTGTCTTCAGGTCACAGCGCGGGAGGCAAATAAATTGCCCTTTTTTTACTATTAAAAAGTACATTCCATCACCTCTTCCCTCATTCTCCCTCAACATTATTCCTCTGACATTCATATAACACGATACGATTCATACACTCGTCCAAGGACTAGCAAGGCCGCCGCTTAATCCGATCGATCACGGACTTATCCGAGCATGCCATTAGACAACTTCCCTTGGCAAAAGTAACAGTTGGTAGTAGGCAGCCAACCCTAACTACCCCACCGGTCCCTTAGTTCGGCCTTCTACCGACGACGCAGGAGAACATACGGTGCGCTGATGAACTGCTGAGTGTGGGCAATTTCTCCTATCCACGTAGTGGATATATTAAGGGATAGGGGCATGCTGTAAGATTGTGGTCTAGAAGAGTTCCTGTGCTGATATAAGTATGTTGGGTATATGATCTTATGTTTGTCTGGAAATGGGTTGTTTGTGGATATGAACCATAACCCAGAAAGGCGAACCATTTAGGGCATGGAAATTGTCCTGGCAGTACATACCAAAGCAAAATGGGTTAATATATAGTTATTATATATATATATATATTATATATATATATATATATATTTATATATAAATATATATATATATATATAATATATATATATATAATAATATATATATATATATAATAATATATATATATATAATTGTTATATTATTATTTTTATATTATTTATATATATTTATTATATATTATTATTATATTTATTGAGTTTTAATATATTCAAAATTCTTAAATTATTGTTCAAATAATCGGCAAAATAATCGGCGGAATTTGCAGGATGACGATTTTTTAAAAAAAAAAAAAAAAAAATTATGCCGATTTTTGCTGATGATGATGACGATTAATCGTCCCACTAAATAATACTAAATAGTACTAAATAATATATATATTATATATATATATATATATATATAATTATAATATATATATATATTACTATATATAATATATATTATATATATATATAAAAATCAAAGTATTCTTTATAATGTAGTAGGCTATACTGTAATGAGTGATATTATTAAAGACAAATTTAATAATAATACAAACAAGATTATATTCCTATCGTAAATTCCTGAGAAATCTTTTTAACAAACCATATATTAAAAAAAAATTAGCTATAATAGGCACTCAGGTGATGCTAAGTTATAAGCCGTTTTCGTTTTAGCCTTTTGCTTAACGCTCGATCAAGACCAAAACTACCATTTAGACGTGTTTCGGCCAAAAACGACCCGAGCAAATTCTCCAAAAATTGGAATTAACGCAGATGATTCAGATGTTTGAGAAGTAGAAACACTTATGATTAACTTCAAGGATTTGGAGGGTTATATTATTGATGATGGCGAAAGGAAGAAATTAATTCCTTTTTTCTCTCATTTCCATCCATGATAGAACTAAATTTAACATAAAAAAAAAAAATGGAAAGGAGAGATTATGCCCTTTCTTCCTAACTTAAGGGTAATTTTTTCAGTATGTTCTTGTTGTTTAATATAATATATATAAATAGATATAATATATATATAATAATATATATATATATATTCATATACTAATATATATTATAATTATTATCTATATATATTAATATATATAATATTAATAGGAAGAGAGAGAGAGAGAAGAGAGAGAAGATTTATATAAGAAGACTGTTGAACGTTCATAATACTACGATTTTGTGTGTTGTGGATGTGAAACAATAAAATAATATTTACAATATTTAATTTCAGGAACCATAAGGGTAAATGTGAAAAAAAATATAAATGAAAAGTTGGAGCATTATGCAGAATTTTCCCAATTCAAAAATGGCCCCTCAGAAAATCTGAACATTAAACGCGACCTTAACAAATCATATACTGAAAACATTATCAGATTTCATGAAATTAATTTAAAGGAGAATTAAAAATTGTGAAAACCCACACAAAATTTGACAGCAATCTCAATTACCGTTACTCTTTAACAGTCATTAATAAAAAAAATTGATTCCCATTGTAAGAAAAATAAAAGGACCAAAAAAAAAATTTCATGATGCTATCTGCCACCATTCTCTTTCGTTTATAATTTTTCGTAAGAATTAAGAATTTTTCAGGTAAGATAGGGAAATAGCAATCTTAGGGAATTTTTCAATTCTTACGTTGGTGAGAATATTCTCAAAATTTTTTTAAATTTGACAAAATGAACGATTTTTGAGAAGTTCTTATTTTTCGTAAGAATTCGTAAGAATATTGCCAAAACGAAAACGGCTTTAGTTTTTTAAGAAAATTCTTTAGTGGCAAGCTTCTGGCATAATTCCAGAAGCTTGCCACTAAAGGCGTTACTAAAAAAGTTAACTTAACTAACTTTCTTGAACTTTAGAAATTTTTTTTGAACTTTAGAAATTTTTTTCAGAAAATATGAACTGATTCCTCAAATATAGAACTTTCCCAAAAGTACTTAAAAGGACTTGATTTTTTCCAGGTACATCATTCTCAAGTGCAAGAACCGTTCTTATGATTTTTGAAACCTCGAGTACAAATACTCCAGAATTTGTACTTTAGTGTAAGTAGCTACTTATAATTGAACCTATCCTGGTGATTGGACTCCATGAGTAGAAGTATTATCTAAGGATGTACTATGGTTTTTGCAAAATGATTTCTGATATATAATATATATTAATTATATATTATATATTATATATATATATATATTAATAATATATATATAATATACATATATTATATATATATATAATATATAATTATATAATATTATATATATCAGGGACGTGCCCTCTGGGTAGGTAGGCAGTGCATGTCCTACAAAAAAGGAGAATGTGAATTATATTAATTTTTTTAATATTTAAAACATTTTATCTTATAAAAATTAATTTCTTAGTTATCGAAATTTTTATAAAAAAAAAAAAAAAAAATTTCATTTTCCCTTATAAAAAGCAAAAAATTTTTGTGCTTCTCCGCCGCTTATGGCTTTCTATATTGAACTTGGTTTACATGGACGTTCCAATGTTTTTTCATTTTTAATATTGTAAAATGAATTTATGCCTAAAAAGCATTCTGAATTCTGCCTTTCGACACGCTCATAATCAGTGTATGAATATTATCAGGAGGTGTAGGAGATTCTCAATTCTTCTCTCTCTCCTCTCTCTCTTCTTCTCTCCTCTTCTCTCCTCTCCTCTCTCTCTCTCTCCCTCCTCTCTCTCTTCTCTCTCTCTCCTCTCTCTCTCTCTCTCTCTCTCTCTCTTCTCTCTCTCTCTCTTTCTCTTTCTCTTTCTCTTCTCTTTCCTTTCTTCTCTCTCTCTCCCTCTCCTCTCTCTCTATATACCTATGAATAATATAGATCTAATAGTTATGGCGTAAATAATGTATAGATATATTATATAGATATATATGGGCCTGTTGTGATTGCTGGTCATCCGTCTGATCTACTGTAGTAATCTGTCGGTAGTATATGCCAGTTGTCTTCTTAGTAGAATATTCGTGATGAGTAAGTTTCTTATCTCTACTATTAATACCACGGATACTTTTTAAAATATGTAACACTTTGCTGCACCACTTTAAATGAATTTTGCAGAAAAGAAGAAAAAAACAGGAAAAAAATAAAAAAAGGGTGTGGAAATAAAAAAAAAAAAAGAAAAAGAAAATAAAAACAGAAAAGAAAAAAAAGAAAAAAAAAGAAAAAGAAAGAAAAAAAAATCGCCAAACAAGTTAACAAACAATTCTTTGAGAGTAATCGATGCTGCAAATTCTGTTGATAGAAGCATCTGCTGAACTGTGTAGACCACACCCGAAACACCGAGGCCGACAGGGGCCACAGACACGCGACCCACCGCACCGCCCACGCGACCCCCGCAGCGGCAGAATCTGCCGCCCTCACTTATTTTTCGGTTTGCCTTATTATAGATGTGATTGAACCCA
Organism: Trachelipus rathkii; assembly: GCA_015478945.1. Lineage (NCBI taxonomy): Eukaryota > Metazoa > Arthropoda > Malacostraca > Isopoda > Trachelipodidae > Trachelipus > Trachelipus rathkii. The sequence continues at coordinate 4,810 of JABUQX010061402.1, forward strand.
GCCATCACTGATGTTGGACCAATAGGAACACCACCAACCCTATGATGAGGTGGAAAGAGACTAACCTGTATTTTCCTCTTAAACCCCTTAACGATCGCGAGAGCGATAATAATAAGTCAAGTATATTAAGTATTCCCGAAATGATTTAGCTGATGATATTGCCAAAGAGAGAAATGAGCAATGACATCCCATTAAAGACATTCCAAACATAATAAGGAGCGCTCTAAACGATAGCATACGTTGTCGTCGACATCTGAAGTGAATTATGTTCCTGAAACTGGAAAATATGTTAACACAACCTATGCCTCAGTATATATCGATTTATAACTATCATAAACACTATAAATAGTTCTGAGTGGCCGAAAAAAATAGCCAGATAGGGGATCTTGAGAGATGTGTGTATGAATGTGGTGTATTATATTAGGAAGGTTAATGTTGTCTTATTTATCATTACATAATATTAAAAAAAGAAAAAAATGAAGTCCATTGGCACTGCAGGTAAGAAATAATTAAAGCCATAAGCGGCGGAGAAGCACAAAAATTTTTTGCTTTTTATAAGGGCAAAAATAAAATAAATATGAGGATTGAATTTGTCGTTTTCAAAGATTTTCCTTTTTGATTAATTCTTGTAGCCCTAAGTAACTAAGCTAGAGTAACGGAAAAAAAAATACAACTCACAGGCCGAAAAGTAAAAAAAAAGCAAAAAAAAAAACACAATACGCAAAAAATATGGCTCCAAATCAATCGGCGAGCACCAGTAAAAGAAAAAAGAAGCTGCCTCCACGTTCCAAAAAAGATAAAGAGAGAAGACAATTAAGTGCCAAGATAAAGTAAGTAGTGACATCCCACTCTGAACCTGTCAGGATCCTAGAAAATGAAATGAGAAGTTTGAAGATGAGGAAGGAAGGGGACATAAGAAAAGAAACGAGGTGAATTCGAAATAGCGGGATAGGGAGCAATCTAAACCCGATCATACCTGCCACCCCAGGCACTCACCCTCCTGCTTTGTACTTTTGATCAGACTACATCCAGATTTGATCTATAACTCACATTTGAAAAATGATGTTTTTTTTAAAGAATTATGATCTGAATTCTGGGGGTCATTTTACTATTTATATTGTTTTTCTTATGGTTATGATAGTTATTATATTTTATGGTAAGGAGTTTAAGGTTAAAGCATGAATAAATACATTGACATACATTACATACCGTACATACATTTTTGTATTATTAATAGTAGATCTGTAGTAGTTTGTGTACTTATTTAGAAGTAAATTCAGATTCTATAGTATTTAGCGAGTCCACAGATATTGGACTAGGTTCAGCGTTCATGATAACTAGCACCTAACTCATTAGGCTCATACGCTTAGTTAGGAGATTACTGTATACTCTGAGCGGGTCTTATTAGCATTATTAAATAGATTTTCTGTATTTAATTACAGTATTTAATAATTATTATTTTACCTGTGATAATTTAAATTAAATTAAGTTTCCCAGAGCCATATGCTAAAGTTAGCTTACTTTATAATTTTATATATCCCTAGCCTAGGCTAAGCTAGCATTTGCATTGTTTAAATTTTTAATTGTTTTAGATTAGTTATTTCTTTAGCGCTAGTGATTGTATTAAACTGATAGTGGTTTGTTAAAATAATAGGTACAAGTTAGATAAGCTTAATTAAGCTAATTTAAAGTGGACTGGGGACCGTTTAGAGGTGAATATGGTGAAAGCTGCCCTGCTGTGTTATTGATTGAATGCAGGAATGTCGTTTCTGAAGAAGGAATTGCTCAAGACTGCAGGTTGTGAAAATGCCAAATGAATGAAGATTGGCATTTGAGATTGAGAAAGGAGGGAAGTGTTAGGAAAAAAGTTAGCATGGATGTCGAGGCGAGAAGGGAGTGGGATCCAGGGGTAGAGAGGAATAGTGATTCACCTAAGCAGGAAGATGAGAGGGAAAAGGGCTAAAGTAGTTGCTAATAGGTCTGCAGATGAAGATGGTTAAAGTAAATGATAGAAAATATAGAAAACAATAAAGATTAAGATTCTCGGAAAGTCAGTTAGCCTAGTTGACTGCAGTAAAAACAGGTTCGACTGTTCTTCTTTCCCAGAATGGGGAAGGATAGAGAAAGGCCAATGGAATGATTGAGTTCTAAAGGGAAGCTGAGGACATTTGCTAATTGGAAAAGCCCTATGCAATACCCAGATAGGACTTTTCAAAATAAGGATAAAAGGAAACGAATGAGAGTATGTTATCAGGTGCCAGAGTGAGTGATAGAGTGATAGATAGATAGAGAGATTGAGTTTATCAAATGTTGGTTCAAATGTGATTGTGCATGTGGGTGCAAAATGATATAGGACATAGAAGGTCAGAAGAATTAATAGCAAGTTTATTCGATTCAGAAGGTGAAAGCAAGTGGAAGAAGGTGCATGGATTCTGAAGATTTGTCCAGGTTAGGAGCTGATCAGAAATGTGGAAGTAGGCTTTTAGGTGTAAATGAAAAGGTTAGGAAATTTATGTTTTTTCGAAAATAATAGGTTTTTTGGATTTGTGGAAGAGATTTCTGGAAATAAAGATCTTTGCAGTAAGTAGTTGGAGTTCACTTGAAGTCGTAAAGGTGTTGAGCTTTTCAGTACCAGTTTGAGAGTTCAAAAAAGTAGGTTAAGTTAGGGGCGATAGGCTAAATTTGGATATGAATAATTATAGCAATGGTAACTGTAATAGTGGTGAGATAAATAAAACTAGTGTTGTTACAGGTTCAACTAATGATGATAGCAATTATAGTAACCATTTCGAATATCAAATGCTTTTACACAAATGCTCATAGCCTTAGAAATAAAAAAGATAAGCTGTTTTCCAGTCGTCTGGTACCTCACCAAATTTAATAGATTGCTTAAAAATCAAATACAGTGCCCTTGCAACGTTGGTACTACCCTCCTTCAGAATTCTACCATATATACTATCAGGACCTGCAGCTTTACTTGGGTTAATATGGTCCAGTAAGCATTTAATATCCTTTACCTCAAATTCAAATTCTGTAAGTCTATTTGTAAATGCATACCAGAACTAATAGTCTCCAAACTATTATCTAATCTTTCCTCAGTATACATTGAAGCAAAATAAGCATTGAAAATGTTGACCAACTCCTTATCTGAACTCACTAAATTTTCCCCAATTTTAATTGGACCAATTGTCCTATTCTTAGTTTTAAATTTATAAAATCTAAAAAACTTCTTGAGGTTCTTATTACTATTCCTTGCTAAATTAATTTCTGCCTCTTTTTGCTTTTCTTATTGACTGGTTATGTTCATTTCTATTTTTCAAATAATTTTCTAAATCATCCTCCCTATTACTACCCATAAATATTTTAAAACATCTACGCTTTTCTTTGATTTTCTCTTTTATCTCTATTCCACCAAACAAGTTTTCTCTTCGCCACCACCCTAATGGGTTTATCTTTAAAACATACTGACTGAATATTCATTAAAATTTGCTCAAAATGTTCCCACATGATAAAACAGTTTTGGTCTTTAAACTCTGTATTCCAGTCAGTTATACTAAGCATGTCTCCGAATTTTTTTTGTGGCGGTAAAATCACCATTTCAGAAATCTAAGATTTTTCCTTATGAACTTGCAATTTGGGCCCAGATATAACATTCATATTAAATCTAATTATATTATGCTCACTAAGTTCTAAATAGGGTTGGGAAAAAAAACGTTTTTTTCAAATCGTGTATTTTTCATGAAAAAAACATGTTTTTTTCATGTTTTTTTCATGTTTTTTTCGTTTTTTTCAGTTTTTTTCGTTTTATTTTTTCATTAATGTTTATTTTATTAAAATATAAGAAAGAGGCAATTATGATACTTCACTTGAATATTTTCATTCAAATATAAGGATACTTGAAATTAAATAAATATTCCATTTATGATTTTATAAAAATAGCAGAAAAAAAAAACTACCGTTGTCCATATAATTTAACAATTAGTTTTCGTTACAATTAGTTAGTATGTAGCCTGCAGACTCTTGCTGTTTGTAGGCTTCTACTTACTAATTTAACTTTGTATTTTACGTTTGCATCATATAATCATATTTATAATTTACTTTTAAATATTAATGTATATTATATTTACATAGAATGAGTCTGAATGACAAAACTCAAAAGTGACTAAGGGAATTGCAAATGAAATAATAAAATATTGAAATTTTAATCTTATAACTACAATGTACAGGATATGACGCCGACTGAATGACTAATTTAAATATTTGGATTTGGAATATCCAACTTTTGAATCACTAATCACTAGTCCCCACTCCCCAGACCCCAGTCACTACTGATCACTGACTACTGTCAAGCTCATATCACTGGGCTCACAGCGTGTTCAGCCACATTTAATTTTGATTATGACACTAATAGTCTGATATCTCAGTCGTACTGAAGTACTCGTGTGAGAATGACAGATGGTGAAGGAGCAATGCAGTAAACAGGACTCATTTTAAGCCTAGCTCCTTAGCTTAATCATACTCTCTCAGTGGCAAATTTTCAGAATTTCTGTTCTAGAATATGAGCGATAAATACTAGTTTTGCAAGTTCTACACAACAAAGTTATATTTTATGCGGGGAGCCTTTGCAACCTTTTATTTCCTTAAAATGTACAGTCACACGACTTTTTTGCCCGTGGCATTTCTTAAATTCTGATTAAATAATTATTGATAAAAATGTTTCAGTTTTATAAACAGAGTAAGAAAACATTATTGAAGCCACAAACAAAATATTATGAATATCAAAATTCAGAATATAAAATAAAAATATGGAAAACCCATAAAAATTTTAAACACAAACTCATGGGCTTCCACGTTGTAGGAAATTGGAACCAAAAAATGTCCAAATTAGAGCATATTTGCTAAAATTTATAATATAATTGTTCAAACATGTAAATTCCACAACTTAATTGAAAGAAACGAAAAAAACAAATTTTTACTTATTTTTTTCATGAAAAAAACAGTTTTTTTCGGAAAAAAACGAGCTTGTTTTTTTCCTTTCCCAACCCTAGTTCTAAATTCTCCTCAACTCTAACCTCATCCACCATACTTTCATCATTTGTTAATATTAAGTCTAACAGTGTATTGGGTCTTGTAGGTTCATGGACCATCTGGGTCAAAAAGTTGTCCCTACAATGTTATAATTACAGAACTACTATGGTCCATATTAGACAAGAAATCCCATTGAATGCCAGGAAAATTAAAATCACCCATTATGACTATATCTTTTTCTTTATTGTGGCTTGCTGTCTCAATTTCTTTCACCAATTTCCATGTCTAATTCTTGACTCTAGCCAGGAGGTCTATAAAATGTCCCTATTCTATATGATTTATTGCACATAAGGATATCTACCCACACAAATTCAACATCATGATTAGTTTTAAAGTCAAGTCATTAACACAGATTGAATATGGCTTTTAACATAAAGCGCCACACCAACCACCCTCTTTTACACTGTATAAATAAAGTGAATATCCGTTTATTTCATGTTCCTGAAAGGAATCTCTATACAATTCTTCATTAACCCATGCTTCACTTATGTAAATAATGTCTAGATTCTCATTTATGGTATAACTAATCAGCTCATCTTTTTTATTTATAAGGTTATGAGCATTTGTGTAAAAACATTTGATATTCGAAATGCCTGTTACTTTTATTGCTATCATCATTATTTGAGCCTGTAACAATACTAGTTTTATTTATCTCACCACTATTACAGTTACCATTGCTACAATTATTCATATCCAGATTTAGCCTATCACCCCTAACTTTACCTAGTTTTTTGATAGACAAGTCTCCAAACTGGTACTGAAAAGCTCAACACCTTTACAACTCAAGTGAACTGTCTACTGCAAAAAGATCTTTCTTCAAAAATTCTCTCCACAAATCCAAAAACCTAATATTTTCTGAAAAACATAATTTCCTAACCCTTTAATTTACACCTAAAGCCCTACTTGCCCATTTCTGACCTGCGCCTACTTCCACTAGCTTTCATCTTCTTAATCCACCTCCTATAAACTGCTATTAATTCTTCTGACCTTCTATGTCCTATATCGTTTGTACCCACATGCACAATCACATTTGAATCAACATTTGCAAACTCAATCTCTCTATCCTATCCACGATATCACTCACTCTGGCACCTGGATAAAACATACTCTCATTCGTTACCTTTTATCCTTATTTTGAAAAGTCCTATCTAGGTATTGTATTATAGAGTCTCCAATTAGCAATGCCTCAGTCTTCCCTTTAGAAAGCTCAACATTACCACTGGTCCCCTCTGATCCTTCCCCATCTGGAAGACAGTCGAGCCTGTTACTGCTGGTTACAGGCTGACTGACTTTCGGGATGCTAATCTTATTATTTCTATTTTCTACAACTCTCCATTCATCTGCAGACCAATTATCAACTACTTTAGCCTTTTCCCTCTCATCTTCCTGCCTAGGTGAATCACTATTCCACTCAACCCCTGTATCCCGCTCCCTTATCGCCTCGACATCCCTACTAACTTTTTTCCTGACACTTCCCTCCTTTCTCAACTCAAATACAAATTCTTTCAAATTATTAATATTTTCATTTAGTCTTGCAATCTCCTTCCTTAATAACACATTCTCTGTATTCAAAACACAAACAGGGCAGCTATTCACCTCTCACAGTCCTACAGTTATCACAGAGAGCAAACATACTTTAAATATTGGAGGTGAGGTGTGCAGCATACACCAAAAACAAAGGTAGTAGAAGAACGTGATGTAGGTAGAAAAGAAAGCACCCCTTTACTATCCACTCCATACCCTTAAGTGAGAACTCATCGCAGTCAGAAAAATCCACCCTAGGGCTGGGGCTTAAAGTTATTAAATTTTTTTTTTTAATCTGTAAGAAACGCAAGTGAAGTTATTAAAATTTGTTTTTTAATCTATAAAAAATAAACATTGAATATATTAAACTATATCATGATTCTCATAATCACATACAATAAATTCCTTAGTATCTTAATCCCCATTTTTTAAAGTCATTAATTCTGATTTATGTTAACAGAGTAATAGACCAGTTTGCTTATCAGTGCATCCCTATTTTAATAACAAATTGCTTAACATTTTCTGTATTCTCATATGTCTTTGTTTCCCGCAGGTATTAGGTCCATTCCACAAAAACTTCACATCAATAGTTGGTCCAAATGGAAGCGGTAAAAGCAATGTTATTGATTCCATGCTGTTCGTATTTGGTTATCGGGCTCAAAAGATTCGTTCAAAGAAGATATCGGTTCTTATTCACAATTCTGAAACTTATCCAAATGTTCAGAGCTGTTCTGTTATTGTTCATTTTCAAAAAATCATGGACAAAGGAGATAATGAATTTGAAGAGATTCCCAATACAAAATTTTGGGTCTCTCGAACTGCCTTTAAAGATAATTCTTCATTTTATCAAATAAATGGTAAAAGATGCCAGTTTAAAGCAGTAGCTAAGCTGCTTCGTGAAAATGGAATTGATTTGGATCACAACAGATTTTTGATATTGCAAGGAGAGGTTGAACAGATTGCCCTCATGAAACCAAAAGCTCTTACTGAACATGACACTGGAATGCTAGAGTATTTAGAGGACATTATAGGTTCCTCTCGCTTTAAAGATCCTATCGATTTATTGTCAAAAAGGGTGGAAGAATTGAACGAATTACGAGGGGAGAAGTTAAACAGAGTTAAATTAGTGGAGAAGGAAAAGGATGACCTTGAAGAACCGAAAAATGAGGCAGTAACGTATTTGAAATGTGAAAATGATGTTGCAAAGAAACAAAATATTCTTTTTCAAAGATACATTTTAGATGGCTCAAAAGTTAAAGAAGAAGCCGAATCTAAAAAAAAGGAAGTTGATGATGGAATGGCCGACATTAAAAAAGAACTTTCTGATTTGCAAGTAAAAAAATCTGATGTTGAAAAAGAGTTGAAGGAATACCAAAAAAGGCTTGAAACTGTTACCCATTCTAAAGAAAAATATAATGAAAGTTTCAAAAAACTTGAAAGTGAAGACGCACAAATGCAAGAAGAACTTAAACACAAAGTTAAGAAAAGAAAACAGGTTCTTGGTCAGTTACAAACCGATAAAGAGAAATTGACGGAGTTGGAGAAGGTTCCTGCGAAAAATGAGAAAGATATTGAAGAATGTGAGAAACTTCGGGAAGAATTTGAAGCCACACGACAGAAAGAAGAAGCTTCCTATCATAAAGCTATGGAGTCATTAAATTCAGAAACCCAACAACTTCAAGATGAAAAGGCTAAGTATGAAACTCAACTTATTGGACTTCGAAAATCTGTTGATGAAACTAAAAGTGTCTTGGACATTGCTCAGTCAGAGCTTGATATTTATGTGAGTACAGAAAAAAATGAAAAGAAAAGGTTAGATCAAATAAATGATTCTTTAAATAACGTAGCCTCTTTACTTACATCAAGGAAAAAGGAAGTTGAAAATCTTAAGAAGAATATTCCAGACTTTGAAAAGAAAGTAAGAGAAAGTCAGTCTGGCTTAACAAACATTACACCAAAACTAAGTCAGCTTGAAGAAGAACTTAGACGGAATAGAATCAAACTCGAAGAAACTAAGAGTTCAATGCAGAGTTCTAGATCAAGGGGACGTGTTTTAGATGCTATTATGGAGCAGAAAGTAAGTGGCAATATCAAGGGAATCCTTGGTCGATTGGGCGATTTAGGAGGAATTGATTCTAAATATGATGTGGCTGCAAGTACTGCAATTGGGCCTTTAGACAATATAGTTGTTGATACTGTTGATACAGGTCAAAAATGTATTAACTTTTTAAAAAATAATAACATTGGTATAGCCACTTTTATTGCCCTTGATAAAATGGAACGATTCCGAGCTAATACTGAAACTACCATTCAAACACCCGAAAACGTACCTCGTTTGTTTGATCTTATTAAAGTTAAAGATAACAGAGCCAAAACCGCATTTTACTTTGCTATTAGAGATACCCTTGTGGCAAAAGACATTGATCAAGCAGCAAGAATTGCTTATAGTCCCAAACGACCTCGTGTAGTAACTCTCACTGGTGAGCTGTTTGAGCCTTCTGGTACTATGAGTGGTGGAGGCCGATCAGTGTGTCGCGGAAGAATGGGAAATACTGCTACAATAGTAGATATAGATCCAAGGGAGATTGAACAAACAGAAAGTCGCGTAGAAGAGTTGACAGTAATGGTTACCGAGATGCGGAAACAGAAAGTCAGTTTTGAAGATTGTTTGCAAAATGCTGATAGAGACATTAATACCATGAAAATGAATATGAAAAAATATGAAATGGAGATTGCAGGCGCTCTAAAGCAAGAAAAAACTTTCAGCGCTCAACTGAAGGAACAGGAACAGGTAGTTAAAACTTCAAAGCCAGATGCCAAAAAAGTGGCGGAACTTGAAAAAACTATTCAGGCTAACTTAAAATCCTATGAAAAGGCTTCTAAAGCTGCAGGGGAAGTAGAGGTAAAGGTGACTGAGATTCACAAGGAAATCAAGTCCCATCACTGATGCGGGGAAAAATGACAAGGGGCTATAAAAAGAACACTCGCGGATCCATGTATAAGACAATAACTGACACAGTTAATTGCACGGATTACAGACAAGACATTGACAAGAAGTTGTCCTCTTCTCTTCTTCTCTCCTCTCTCTCCTCTGCTCCTCCATTCCCTCTCATCTCTCGCTCCCTCCCTTCTCTCCTTTTCCTCTCTCCCTTTTCTTTCCTCCCTCCTCTCTCTTTCTCTTTCTCTTTCCTTTCTCTTTCTCTCTCTTTCTCTTCTCTTTTTCTCTTTCTCTCTCTCTCTCTCTCTCTCTCTCTCTCTCTCTCTCCTCCTCTCTCCCTCCTCTTCTCTCCCTCCTCTCTCTCTCTCTCTCTCTCCTCTCTCTCTCTCTCTCCTCTCTCTCTCTCTCTCTCTCTCTCTTCCTCCTCTTCTGCTCTTCTTCTCCTCTCTCTCTCTCCTCTCTCTCTCTCTCTCCTCTCTTCGTCTCTCTCTCTCTCTCTCTCTCTCTCTCTCTCTCTCTCTCTCTCCTCTCTCTCTTCTCTCTCTCTCTCTCTCTCTCTCTCTCTCTCTGTACTCCTCTCCTCTCTCTCTCTCTCTCCTCTTCTCTTCTCTCTCTCTCTTCTCTCTCTTCTCTCTCTCTCTCTCTCTCTCTCTCTCTCTCTGCATCGATTTAACAGAAACTACGATATTATATAATATTTACCTAATTTTAATCAAATTCTAATGTAATTTTATTTTTAATTTAGGTTGCAATTAAAACTGCTAAAAGAAATTTCAAAAAAACGGAAGAAAAAGTTGCTTCTTTGGAAACTGAGAAAACTGAAACTGAGTCTCAGGTGTTTGCCTTAAAGGAGAAAAAATCTGGCATTGAGGAACAAGCTGCAAAGATTCTTGAACAGTTGAAGGCTGTAACAGTGAGTAGTTTCATTTTATTTATTGATTTGTAAGCGATAATTTAGGTGATATTATTTACAGTAGGCCTATGTTGTATAGTGTTTTTTTAGATTTTTAGAAAGAGCAATAAATGGTTAAAATCATAACTTTATTTGTATGTTATAAGTTGTGGAGAAAAATATTTGATTAAGTTTAGTATTTAAATTTCGAATTCCTTCCTTTCGTGAGAAATTGGTTTATTACTTTTAAATGTCACTGCATTAATCTTTATATCACTAATTAAAATTCCATTAGAGCATCTTAATCTTTCAGAACCTTTGTCCTATCTAGTATAATCCACTTTCTTAATCACTCTTTCTAAATTTTATTCGTAGGTACTTAAAGTGGATTGTGTCTTTTATACTTGTCCATTTCCAGTGTCCATTTCCATATGCATATCGATTGAATGGATTCGAACACATCTGAAAAAAATCAAAATGAAACTGTAGTGAATCAAAATAAAACTATATTGCAATAAAAGAGATTTACAAAGAATTTTTGGCTGTTCTTACTTCAATTTTCTTTTTGACGTAAATTTATTTTGTATTATTTGCATAGTTGCGCTGATAGTGAGGAAAATAAAATAATGAGCATAGAACATCTTTTCTGTTTGTATTCAAATTTTTCATGTTAAGTTTTATTTTACAGCATTTGTAGTATTATACATATTTTAATTTTCATTGACAGTATATGTCCCGTAACCCTCTCTTCCCTTGTCAGTTTTGTCACAATCATACTCCTTACTCCCTTCATCATCTCTTCTTCAACCCCCTTAAATTAACCATTGTCCATGGTCGATTATTTCCAGCACATGGGGTTGTCTCTTCCAACATCATGCTGGCATATATTTTAACCAAGATCACCATATCATCACTTTTCTTATCAAAATAGGTATTCTCTATAACATATTTATGGATAAAATTAAGAGCAAAATTTCCTCCATTTCATAGTTACTATTGAGAGTCTCTGTTGTCAGCAGTAACTCCTTCATCTTACAGATCTCTCAAAGAAAATTAGATGAGAAGGTTCATATTTAAATAATAATATTGTCAGCAACCTCATCAACTGCTAATGTTGAAAGGGTATTTATTTGACTTGTGCACAGCAACATTAGAAATGGTGGGACATGACCTAAAGCTGGGAAATTAGTTTTTTTGTATAAATCTTAATGAAAATTTCAGTTTCGCTTTTTATAATGAATCTCTCTTTTCTCTCTCTCTCTCTATATATATGTATTAAGTATAATATAATATTATTATATATATATATTATCTATATAATATACTATTATATTATATAGTATTATATTATATTATATATACTTATATATATATATATATAGTATATAATTATAATAATTATAATATATTTATATATATAGTATATTATATCTTATATAATTATATATATATATTATATATACGATATATTATATATAGATAATATATATAGTACATATTATATATTATATACTATATATTATTACTAATATATTAATATTATATATATAGTTATTATATAATAATTATATTTATATATTAGATTATATAAGATATATATAATAATATTAGTATATATATAGTATATATTATGTAATATATATTATATATTAATATATTCCAGTATTCTATAAACATATAAGAATTCATTTGTAATCATTAATAGGTTAAATTTGAATAAATTTTCTTTATGCGTTTGTTTTGTTTTGTGTTTTTTTATGTAAAAATAATAAGATATAACCTTTCTTCTGATGAGTTTATATTTATATATCCCTCTTTTTTATTTATGAGTTTATCGTAATCAAATATATAATATTTTATATCAGTTTACATTAGAAAATTTGAAATTTAAGATCTAAAGAATTATTAGAGTGAATTTTAAATTGTGTCAGCATCGTTATAACAGTTCCAGTGGGATTTTGCCTTAAAAATCTATTAACCATTAACAACCACATTTAAAACCCTCACAAATCAGCAAACACCAAACAAAACATAAGAAAACATTGGTTTATTTAAAAAACAATGGTTTTTGTTTTTTTTTAAAAAATATGTTTTCAACACTATATATAATATATTAATATATATATTATTATATAATATAATAATCATATATATGTATTATATTATATAAATTATATATTATATATATATATAAATAATATATATAGTATATCTATATATATATATATTGAAGGAGTATGATTGTCTTGAGAACCACCATCAATAGAGGGATGAGGATATTCGTTGTTGAAGAGTTGAAAGCGTTATCACGATTAAATTGGCTCTCTTTCCCGAGCTGCTCTAGAGTCATTCGTTGGGACTAGTAACTCCTGCCCCAGACGCACAATATTATTTAACTATAATATACTTTATATATATATATAGTATATATATATATATATATAATATATTATAATATATTATTATAATATATATATTATATATATATATATATATAAATTAGTATATATACAAGGCTGGGCATTAACGCTCGTAATCCGTTTAATTACTGTATTTTTTCGTTAACTTTTAACGCTTTCTGTTAATTTCGAAAAGAGTAACGCTATTAACCATCCATAGTGAATTTGATTATTAAATTTCCTGGCTACTTGGTCGATTACCTTATTTACGAGTTTATAAAATATTTCTATCAGATTTTAAAATGTATTAGATTCGATTTCGACGATTATATACTTTTTTCAAATTTCCTAAACGCTCCTTCCAAAGGCTCAAATTTGTAATTCTTACACGTTGTTATCTCGTTTGTAATGTTAACATGTTTTTTTTGATGTTCCATTTCTTATTTGGTCTATGAAGAAAAAGATAGTGATGTTGCGTTCAATGAATCATTAAACTTCGTTCTTACTTGAAACCTTGTTTTCTTTGTGACTTAGTAAAAATATACCGAAGCATACTAATCGTTGTAATTTATAATTAAACTAATAATATATATATATAATAATAAGATATATTAATATAATATATAATATATAATATATAGTATATCTTTAGATAATATATATTATATAATATATACAATATATTATTATATATTATAGTAAATTTTATATTAATATTATATATATAATATACTATATATATATGTTAGGGTGTGTGTGTGTTTGCTTCACGCTAAGACCAATTTTCACCCCCCTAAAAATGACATAAAAATCGAAATTCTCGAGTGTTTACCTATAAACACAAACTGTGCTTTTCTGACGTTTAAAACGTCGTTTTCAAGTGTTTTTCTGTGTCTTGTAGTCATTCTTTCGGAATTTTTTCAAACCTATGTGTTGGACATTTGTCGAAACTCTCCTAAAATATTTTTTAAAAATGACTTCAAATTGAAATATACAAAGATGGACTATTATCTAGAAGTTAGGATCAGAATTTTATATTTGACCCCATATTTGAAGATTGGTCGATTTTCAAACCTACTATTTTTGTTTCAATTAAAAAATAGGGATATTTTTTTCAGTTTATTCGCATCTGCATAATTTTTTTGCGGATAGCATTGGGAGATGCACAATTTTAACTTAGATAATTTTTTCTATGCTCCCCAATTTTCTTAAAGTGGATGGATACAAAAAAATTTTTGGGAAATTTTTAAAATTTCTTTGAGTATAGAAAAAAATATCTAAGTAAAAAAGGGTATCTCTTCGATTATACAAACACCTGAAATTTATTGTTGATCGATAAGTAGAAAAAATCAATATTTCACTTTCAAACTAAACTTTTTGAAAGTGAAAATTGAATTTATTTTTCTATTGAGACATTAAATTTTAGTAATTTTAAAATCGAGATGCATCACTTTTACTTAGATAATTTTTTCTTTCTCAAAGAGTTTCATTTAATATTTCCAAACTGTTCTCAGTTTATTTCTTAAAAAATATCCAAAACTACTGCAATTACAAAGAAATTATCTAAGAAAAAGTGTGCATCACCTCCGACTAAAATGTCCTGAAATTCATGCAGATCGTTATTAACCTGAAAAGAAAAATATCCATTTTTCAATTTGAAATTAACAAAAATAGTTATAGTATCTCCATCTACTGTCAAAATGGGGTCAAATTATCAAAATTTTGTTTTACACTTTTAGATAATAGTCCAATCTTTATTATGTTCAAGTTTGAAGTCATTCCAAAATAATTTGGAGTTTCAACAAATGTCAAAACATCGGTTTTGAAAAATTGTAAAATCTGAAAGAAGAATGACTAACAGACACAGAAAAACACGCTAACGACTTTAGAGTCAGAAAAGCTACATTTGGTGTTGCGTATAGGTCAAAATCGGCTAAAATTCCATTGTATGTCATCTTTAATATCTTCAATAAATAATTCAATGGTTTCGTCTTTTAAACTGTAGTGTAATATCTTATACGTATGACTCTTTTAATCCTAATATTTCTTGCAAGGAATGCTGTGGATTGAACTCACGAAATCTGCTGTCAAAGCAAATGTAAGTTGAGAAGCTTAATATCATTTATTTAATATTTTATTGGATTGTTATTTTACAGATTATTATTATTATTATTTATTATCTATTATATTATTTTTATTATATTATTTATGATATATATATAATTATATTTATATTTATTAATTTATATATATAATATAATATATTTATATATTATATTTATCAGTATAGATATATATATATTATATATATATATATTATATAATGGATAACTTTAAATTGAAGAAAATAAACAATTGTTATTTATTATCTTTAGAATTTATTTGAAGACGGTTAAGTTAAAAGATTAATCGTACTCGTTACATTCTTTACCGATAACGCTTTAATGTCAAATTAACGTCCTCTATATACGAATTAACGTATTAATGATTAACGAAGTTAATTTCATTACTGTGCCCACCTCTGTGTATTTATATAATATATTATATTATATAATAATTATATACATATTTATATATATAAATATATATTAATAGTTACGTATTATAATATATTATTATAGAATATATATATATATATTATATAAATAACGTATATATATATACTATTATAATATATATATACGGTATATATTATATACTTATACTATATATAATATATATATTATTAATATATAATTATATATAATATATATTAATATATATATATATATATTATATATGTATAATATATATAATTATATATTATAATATTATATATATATAGTAATATAATAATAATTATATATATATTATATATTATATATATGTATATATATATATATATATATAGATATAATAATATAGATATATATACATATTATAATATATATTATATATATATATAATGTACTATTATCGAATATTTTATAATATATATAATATATAATATATATATATATATATAATACTATATATAATATAATATATTATATAATATATAACGTGTATATATATATATTATATATATAGTCTTAGTACTATATATATATTATATATATATATAGTATATATGTATTATATATATATAATATATATAATATTATATATAATATATATAATTATATTTATATATATATAAATATATATAATTAATATATATAATATTATAATATATATGATATATTATAATTATATATTAATATATATAATTATATAATATATACTATATACTATATATAAAAAAATTTTCCCCCCTTACACATCTTGTTCTTTACTTCTTTTCATACTTCTCTTTGCTTCTTCTCTCTGGCAAGCATGCCGGACGATACCCCACCCACCCCTGCTGCTCCACACACTCGTCTTCTTCAGCAATTCTATTGCGAGGTACCGGAACTCTGGTTTCAACAGGCAGAGGCCATCTTCGCATGTACGGAATCTGAAGAGAGCAAGTACGCTCGTTCGATGGCTGTTCTTCTTCAGAGCTACCTCCTGAAGGTTCGAGACTCATTTCCAGCCCTTAGCACTTCTCCCACCCCTTAAATCCCTCGCTTGACACCGACTCAGGAAGCTAAATTCGAGCAGTTACTACGGGACAAACACCACGGCGAACTCGATCCGTCGAAACTATTGGTTCAGATCCTATCGCTCTTTAGCGGGGCCTCTTGGTATCTTTAGACGAGGCGTTGAGTCTTCAGGTGGTCGCTGAGAAAGCCAACCGGAAGTTAAGGTCACATGCTCATCAAATATCTGGTCTCAGCAGAAACAGCTTTCCCTCCGGCACCTCCCCCTGCTCCCTACAACACATACTCAACTCACTGCAGCTTTTCCTTCCTTCCCTGCTACAGCTTCACACATACCGTACCCTGCCACGCGAACCCCACTTTTTATTGTCTTTCTTCCCTGCCTTCCCAACATTCCCGCCTGCGTCAAACCCTTCGATTGCTGCAAATTCTTTTTCTCCTACTGAAGGAACTATGCCTTTCGGAATGCTTGCTTATGCAGAAGCACGCATTTATGCTCTGGAAAAGGGCTTAGCCGACGTTATGGTGGAACCCAGGTCTCTGGCTTCTACCATACAGTCTGGCACCCACCGTTCTCGTCCCAGCTCAGGAAGGATAGATTCCTCTCGGGAAATATCTCCCTCCTCCGGTAGAAACAGATACCCAAATTAGTATTGTTACTACTCCCACACCTTTGGCAACTTTGTCAAGAAGTGTTCCCCGCCGTGTTCTTTCCAGGGAAACACTTCAACCAGGGCTCCGTGGGGCGATGGACCACACTGGCAATCCCACCTCTTCGCTTCAGTCCGTCCTACATTTGTACGACTGCACCACCAAGCGTTTCTATCTCACTGACACCGGCGCTATTGTTTCCTTCCTTTCCCGAGACTCCTCCGTTGACTTTGCCAAACCTCTTTCCCACCGCAAGCTCCATGCGGCCATGGCTCTTTTATAGCCATTTATGGAGAGCGCTTGTGTTCCTTGAACCTCTCTCTTCGGAGAAAATTCCATGGATCTTCCTCGTATGGCTGATGTCACACAGCCCATTCTTGGTGCTGATTTTCTTTCCCACTTTCACCTCTTGGTCGACCTCTGGAACAAGCGCTTGGTGGATGGCACCACAACTCTTCCTCAGATTTCCTCACTCCTTCTGCTTTGGGAAGCATTTCCGCAGTCGCCCCTTCTACACCAGATGCTTCTCCATTGTTTACTCTCTTGCAGAAGGATTTTCCTACGCTCTTACACCACTGCTCTTCCAACTCTCCACCCCAACATTCAGTTCTCTCCATACGTCGAAACAACGGGCCCACCCACCTTCGCCCGTGCTCGACGCCTCCCTCCAGAGAAGCTCAAGGCAGCTAAGGCTGAGTTTGAGCATATGTTGGAGTTGGGAATCGTGCGTCCTTTAAAGAGCAGTTAGTCTTCTCTTCACATGGTCCCTAAAGAAACCAAAGGTGATTGGAGGCCCTGTGGCGACTTTAGGGCTCTCAATGCATGCACCACTCCAGATGACTATTCATATTCAATCTTTTACTTCACATCTCGATGGCGCAACCATCTTTTCTAAGGTTGATCTGGTCAGGGTCTACCACCAGATCCCCATCGCACCTGAGGGCATTCCAAAGACTGTTGTTATTACTCCCTTTGGTCTCTTAGAGTTCACCAGAATACCTTTTGGATTGAGAAATGCAGCACAGTCGATCCAATGCTTCATTGACACCGTCCTAAGAGGCCTTCCATTCTCGTTGAAGTACCTCGATGACCTTCTCATCGCTAGTCTCTCTCCTGAAGAGCACCAGAAACTCTCTTGCGCAGTTTTTAACAGGTTAAGCAAATGCCGCATTCGTGTTAATCCAGCGAATTAGTCCTGGATATCTCTTCTCTTACCTTTCTCGGCCACACAATTTCTGCAGAGGGTGTCCGTCCTCTGGAGGACGGTGTAGACGCCATTCGTGCTTTTCCTTAGTGTCAGAAACAACTTCGTCAGTATCTAAGTAATATCAATTTCTACCACCGCTTCCTGAGTTCGGTGGGAACTCCTTCGCCCCTTCACCCGAAGAAGAGAGGCAATTCCACCAAGGTGGAATGTGTGGATGAGGCACGTGCTGCTTTCGACGCCTCAAAGGAAGAACTGGCATCTGCAACTCTACTTGTCCATCCTCAGGACTCGGCTCCCACAAGAATTCAGGTAGACGTCTCCGATTTTGCCGTCGGAGTCGTCCTGCAGCAACGTCTGAACGATGTGTGTGCACCTCTTGCATTCTTCTCCCGCAAGTTGCAAGCGGCCGAGACTCGCTATAGCACTTTTGGCAGAGAACCTTTTGTAATCTACCTAGCTCGCGGTACATCATTTCCGATACTTCCTGGAAGGCTGCGAGTTCCACATACTCACCGATCACCTTTGCGATGGTATCTCGTCATGAACGACACTCGCCAATTCACTACAGATATTCGGCACATCTCTGGAGTAGACAACCTCACTGCTGACGACCTCTCTCGCATCGAGGTTAACTCTCTGTCTGCTCTACCGACCATCAACTATGACGACATCGCAACTTGCCAGGCGACAGAAGATACTGCTCTTCAGCAGGATTCTTCTCTACAGCTGCGGTGGATCACTATCCCCGGAATAGAAAAGAATCTCCTGTGTGACATGTCAACAGAACATCCACGCCCATTCGTTCTCCTTTCTTTTAGAAAGGACATCTCAATCTACACTCCCTTTTTCATCTAGGCATGGAGGCCTCACGCAAGCTGGAGCTCTTTTTGTTTGGCCCGATGTAAATGCCGACGTGACAAAGTGGACTCGCCAATGTCTTTTCTGCCAACGTTCCAAGGTTCAGAGGTACACCAAGGCTCCTCTATTCACCTTCTTGCCACATGCTGAACGTTTCAAGAAGGTTCACATCGACATTGTTGGACCTCTTCCTCCTCCTGATGGCAAACGATACATCCTCACATGTATTGAGCGTTTCACTCTTTGGACCGAAGCTATTCCACTCACTATCGCTACAGCGGAATCTATAGCCAAAGCTTTCATGGCTCACTGGATATCGCGCTTCGGAGTTCCACTCTCCCTCACTTCAGACCAGGAACATCAATTCTAATCCTTCCTGAGAAGATCCACACTACCAGCTTTCATTCGCAGGCAAACGGCCTGGTAGAAAGGTTTCACCGCCAACTCAATGCGTCCTTTGCAGCTCAGCCCCTTCCGGAGCGCTGAGTTGAAACTCTTTTGATATATATATATATACTAATATATATTAATATAGTATCTATTATAAATATATATATTAATATATATTTAAATCTTATTATATTATAAATAGATATATATATATTAATTTATATTATATATAAGTATATATATATATACACTTCTTTCTTCATTTCACCTTCTCTTGCCCCAGATTGGAGGTAGGTGCTAAAGCCTCGGAAGAAGCGGATAGGCGAACTGACAAACGATCGAGAAAGCCAAGCCTTATCCGCCCCCTCATGTACATAATTAGTGCAGAGCGGCGTCACAGGACAGAGAAATCCACCCTTAGAGCATCATGGGACGCGCGGACCTCACTTGGTAATCGTCAAGTGTAGGGTTCATCCCCTGCCCAGGTGCCACAACATTGCCCCCATACAAAACCCGCATTCATCTCCTTTCATGCACCTTTATTCTCGCTCTGCCCAATCACATTTCTTCTTCAGACTTCGTTCACCGCTCCAATCCCTTTCTTCTCGTCTCCCAGCGGTGGTTCCAAACAAACTCACCACTATAATCGCCTTAACCAACCTACTATCATTCATCCTTTCACATGACCAACATCTCACATACGAGTCATCTTCTCATTTACCCTTTCTTCACACCACACCTCTCTAAATACGTTCATTCCTCTCTTTATCACTTCGTCTCACACTGCACACCCTAAGGATTGTCCATGCTGATACACATTGACTTTAGATCTTTACTTCTCTATTCCAGACCCTATTACTACCATACAATACACAGGTAACACTACCCTCATTTAGCCCTGCACACTCAGACTTAGTCCTGGCATTCACCAACGATTAATTGCACCACCCACTCCAGCATCCAACTTTCCTACTACATTCTGCATCGTCCTTTCCCTTCTCAATCCAAAAAGCAGAATAATATTAAACTTAGGACACTTGTTCCAGCTGCTCACCATCTAACATACTTCACACTGAGGACTGTCCTCACTCACAACATAACCTTACTCTTATCACGTCTTACTTTCAAGCCCCTCTTTCACACACCTGCCAAAATCTCTCTATCATCCTTTCAACTCTCTCAGATTCGCACACAAACCAAATCATCCGATATAATAGTAGGGCACCCTCCACTTTCATGGCTTTTGTTTTTTTTTTGTTTTTTTTTCTTTTTATTCCAAACCCTATAACATTAACACCATTTCCTGCCATCCCACCTCAAATTCTTTCATAACCATCCATATACAAATTGAATTACCAGGACGACATAAAACACCCTGTCTTACTCTCGCTATTATCCAACCATCACCATTGACACCATTTATTCTTACACACGCTTACTATTCGTCATACATACTTATTGATTCCATAAAGGCCTACATCCACACCTCAATATCTCACTTACCTCCATAACGCTTCCCTATAACTCATCTACGCCTGTTTGCAATCCATAAAAACCTAAAGACAATTATTCTTCTTCTCCTCTTTTCACATATATTGTCTCAATGGGGGAGTTTGATCCACACATCCATCACACTCCAAACGCACCTTGTTCTTCCCAATTAGTCCTTCAGACTCGACAAACTCTTTCGACAAATACCAGCATATACTCTACAAACACTCAATAAACTATTCCTATAATTCTACAGTTCCCTTTTCTCCCTATACCTATACAAGGGTACTATTACCGCTCTCTCCAATCCCTTGAACTATACCTTCATTTAAACGCTTTATTACACAACTCAAATCCAATCAATCACCATCTCGCCCCGCTCTTGATCATTTCACTAGTAATCTTATCCTGTATACCTGCAGATTTACCATTCTTAACTTTCTTACTCTACCTATTCTCCTCCCTTATAATAACCTCATCCCAAAAGTACCTCTATTCCTCTGCACCATCAAACCACACACAATTCCCTAACACCTCCATCATATGTTTATACTGCTTTCCGAACTGTCTCTTTCACACTTCCCTCACATCGATGCTGGAAGAGGGAAAAGTACTTTTCTATTCATTGTCTAAGCAGATTCCCTGATATTTCATTCTTAACTTTCGCTATTCCTTCAGAAGACTCGCTATTTCCTTGTTATTCTATTCATCCTCCTTCCAATGTTCATTTACTTCTGTCTTGCCTAGTATACACTTTAGTATTTTTTCCTCCTTATATAATTCCAATCATCTTTCTCTTTTGAAACTTCATCTTTGCTTTTAGTACATTCTACCACGCTTCTTTTTACCTTTACCGACTATTGCTATCACTACTTCCATTACACATTCTTTGTGCGTGCCAGTTTACACTTTCTTTACATCCACTTTGCAATCCACACACACACACTTTTATTATATACTTATACTATATATATATATATATATATTTATTATTACTACTATTATATATATCGTATATATATTATATTGATATTATTACTATAATATATATACTCTATATATATTAGTATATATAGGAGGCGGTCAAGTGAGTTCTTGAGAGCCCACCTTCAATAGAGGAATATTGATGTTGAGGTTGTCCATCAAGGGCGTTTTCTTCCCGGAGGGCTTAGAGTCTCCGTTGAGGCTAGCAGTCCTCCTGCCAGACGCAGAACTCCCACCAAGTGACATGCGCGAGCACACTCGCTCTCCGAACTGGAGAAGACGTCGGTGTAGACGGTAGATGTTCAGGTAGAGACCGGTATGCAACATTTAGGTCACTGAGAGGCTTCGACCACCTTACTCTTAGTGCAGTTGGTTCGCACTCCGTGAGAAGCACGGTACAGCGGCACAGGAGACGACATGATGGTTAGCGCCGTGAAGAAACTTTTGATTTGCATGTTGTCTGCGGTCGCATGTGCACTCCGTGCACATGTCACTTCTGCCAGGGCACAATTTGAGGGTAGTGAGGTTTGAGAACCCCTCTAGAGAAATATTGGATGTTGAGAGTTGAGCGTTTCACGTAAATGCGTTCTCTTCCCGAGGCTGTTAGGATTCATCCGATAGCTAGCAGCCTCCTGCCCAGACACCCACAAATATATACTATATATATATATAGTATATTTTTATATTATATATATATATACTATATTATATATATTATAATTATATATATAAACTTATATATATAATTTATATATATATATATATATATAATATATATATATATATATATATATATATATATATATATATATATCTATGTTTTTTTTTTTTATAAACTTAGATTATAAAATCTGTAATTGAGTTTTTTTTAGATGTAAATTTAAAGAACCTTACTATAGAATGGCTTAATTATTCTTATGTATATATATTGCTCTTTTATTTTTCCCAAGGAATTTTAACTGCTTATTGGTTTTAAAATTATATAAATATATAGAGGTGGGCATCGTTACACAATAAAGTAATTCCGTTACCGTTGCTCCGTTACTATGTAAAAGTAGTTGAGAATCATTATGTTTACATGAAAATAAAACGAGTAAGTTCCGATTGACTGATCCCTGCCAAATGTATAAAATCACGATTATCATTTTATTATTAAAAAAAATTTACTAATTTATAATTACGCCAAAAATTAACAATTATACATAAATTAAAACACGTATATATTTGTTTGTATATTCAGTTTTCGCATTCTTTTAAGATGTTTCATTTTCAATGTCTTAAGCATTTTGTTGGTTACCCCATAGTAAAGATATTTATATCGTGGTTACCCTGTAATTTAAATAAAACATACTTTATTAGAATAAACAAACATAAACAGCAACATTGCTTGAAAAATACCCTCTGTTATTTAATCATGATTACTTTTTTTTTTTAATTTATTTGCTTCAATTTTCCCGGTTAAATTTTATAAATATATACAAAACGAAATATAAGCACTTTTAAGATACAGTAATAAGTGTTTGGTAGACGGTACTACAACCTTGCTCTATCTGCGCTCGGAAACATCGCGGCTGCGCCTCCGACCACTCGTTCTCCCTCCTGCAGGAGTTTCCGTCACTTATCCTACAAAGCACTCAGTTCTCCACCACATAGAGACCACGGATGTGCTAACTTCGCCCGTGCTCGACGTCTCACCCCGAAGAAACTCAAGGCAGCTAAAGCTAGACTCGAACATATGCTAGACGTAGGGATCATGCGTCCCTCGAAGAGCCGCTGGTCATCTTTGCATATGGTCCCTAAAGAAACCACTGGTAACTGAAAACCATGCGGAGATTTAAGAGCTCTCAATGCTTGCACAGCACCGGACCGTTATCCAGTTTCACACATCCAATCCTTTACACCTCACTTAGGCGGAAATATGGTGAGGGCATATCAACAGATCCCAGTAGCGACTGAGGACATAACGAAGACGGCAGTCATCACTCCCTTTGGCCTCTTCGAGTTTTTCAGAATGCTATTTGGATTCGGGATACAGCACAAACATTCCAGAGGTTCTGCTGGACCTACCTCGATGACCTCCTCATCGCAAGCAAGTCTCCTGAGGAACATCAGGTGCACCTTCGCGCCATTTTCTCCAGGTTGAATGAATTTATTTTTTTTGTCAATCCGGAGATGTGTATCTTCGGCGTTCCTACCCTCACTTCCCTTGACAACATGATCTCTGCTGATGGCGTCTGTTCCCTGGAAACCTTGTAACCGCTTTCCGGGCATTTCCCTTACCGGACACCCAAAAACAGCTTTGGCAGTTTTGGGGGATGGTAAACTCTTACTGTCTGCAGCTGCACTTCTCCATCCTCTCACATCGCTCCTTCGCCTGGAGAAGAGCCCCCACTAAGGTTTCCAAGTGGACGGACGAAGGCAGAGCTGCTTTCGACTCTGTCAAGGAGGCACTGGCCACCGTCACTCTCCTCATCCATCCACAGGGCCAGTACCCACCCGCCTTCAGGCTGATACCTCCGATTTTACCGTTGGTGGTGTCCTGCAGCAACACTTGAATGGTTCGTGGGCACCTCTCGCATTCTTCTCACGTAAATTGCAGCCTGCTGCAACTCTCAACAGCGCTTTTGGCAGGGAACTTCTTGCAATTTACCTCGCAGTTCGACACTTCGGTACTTCCTGGAGTGTCGCGAATTTCACATCCTTACCGATCACCTATGCGATGGCACTCACCAAGAGAAGCCCATGATTTGGAGTATGTCTAACAATTTTCACCACAGATATTAGGCACACTCTGGAGCAGACAATTTGACCGAAGATGCCCTCTCACGCATCGAGGTCAGCTGTTTCTGCTCTGCCATCTATCAACTACGAAGACATAGCGTTCAATCAGGCATCTAAAGACCCAGCTCTTCAGCTGGTTTCTTCTCTCCAGCTACAGTGGATCTCGCTCCCTGGCATAAAGAAGAAACTTCTCTGATATATGTATACTGGACATCCACGCCCCTTCGTGCCTTCATCTTTTCGCAAACCTCCGTATTTCCTTCCCTCCTCCACTAAAAAATAAATAAATTGTATTAAAAACCATCATAACTTCATTTATTCTATGCCGTTTTTTAACAAAGCTAGTTCATAAACTCCAATAGGGTTAATTATAAACAAAAATTATTTTACTGCTCAAGGAAAAATGACAGATAATGTTTAAATTACAACAGAAAATTTGTATTACACAATCTAATGAGATAAGGTCCAGAATTCTTCAATCAGATATTGGAAAAAAAAAATCTAGATTCCAGTTCCAGATTGAGCATAATTTCTTGTTTTCATACAAAATTAATAATAAATTGTTTTTAAATTAGTGAAATTGTACATTAATCCTAATAGGAAAATTAGTATTTTCAATACAAAGTAAATTTCAAAGTCGTTAAAAATATTTTGCTTATGGGGGAACAGGAGAGAAAAACTACGAACAAAAATTCATATTGTAATCTTACTTGCTTAAATTATATCTTTCTTGAGTGTTCTTTAGTGGAAAAGATACTCAAGCAGAAGCTTTAATAAAGAAGCAAATAGAAAAATAACTTAAATGAATCACAATGTATACGTTATTTTTCCTTAAAAAGAAGAAATTGTAACCATGATGACTGATACAGTCTAATAGGAAATTACTTTGTACAACCTGAATAAATTTATACAGATCTTCACAGTCATGTCTTATACTCGGTTATAAAAATACTAAAATATTTACAAAAAGTAAAAAATATACAATTATTGCCAAGCAATGGTAATACTCTAACAAAGAACCTACTGCTATAGGTATACCTTAAGAGAGTCAAGAATGGGTTTTCTGCAAACTGGACAAACATTTTTTCTAACAATGACTGCGGATCGACAAGCTTCACACAAGCACAAATGGCGACATGGCAAAAGTATAACAGTTTTGGGGTTATCTTGACATATTATACACAATTTTCCCTCTCTTTCACTTTCCAATTCTTTATAGAGGTCATTTGCCAATGTAAGGTCCAGTGATGTTGACTGGTTTTTATCTTTGCGATAATGGTGAGTTTTATTTATCTCGCAATTTGATATGACATTAGGTATTCCCAGAATTCTATTATTTCTCTGAAGAGGTCTTCTAGTTAACTGACTATGTACTATGGTAGAAGAGTCAGAGAGGTTAGAATTATTACGATGCACTATATACATCTCATCATGAGAATGAAGGTTGGGGAGTCTATTTTCGATCATATTTCTATCTCCATAAGTACTATCAGTTGAACTCTCCTCTCCTTCCTCTGTCTAATGCGATTGCTCTTCAATATGAGTTCTCATTCTAACAAATTTTAAATAATCACAAATTCCACAAACTTCATAACCCTCTATTCTCAACATGTAAGCCAGAACCCTCTCTGCATCGACGTTATCATTTGCTCTTCAAACTTCCAATTAAAGTTATGAAAAGAATAACACCTAAAATAACTCCTATTACGGAGCTTAGTGGGATTTCAGTAAAATAGCTTACAATGGAATTTGAATAGAACTTGACAGACATTTTAAATGCAATAATAGATTCTTCAATAAATGTAGTACCCTCAATATAAGCATTAAATAAATATTTAAGAATACTAGTGAAGAGAAGATGCAAAAGATTAGGTATAAATGATACAGCAAACATGACGGATGACCCAAGAAGAACAAATACATACTTGATTAATTGGAAAAAATTGACAACAAAAATATAACAATTATTAAACACCTCATTTAAAAAGTATTGAAATGAGCAAAATGACTTATATATTAAAGAAAACCCGGATACTACTGAGGTTCCTAAAGCTAAAAACACATTGGAGAAGCCATTCCCTAATCTTGACATGATCTTGTAAACTGACAGGACTCCACTTCCAATATCTCCAAAGAAAAGAAAGAGATCATTTCCAAGAATGTTGAACAGCTGCGCAGTCTGGAGAAATAAATAAATAAATAAATATATATTTTTAATTTTCCTACATTTTGATATTATTTCTTATAGCTATATGTATTCTAAATAAATTTCCATTTACGAATATAAAGTATATATATATATATATAAATATATATATAATATATATATATATATATAATATATATATATATATATATATATAATATATATATATATATATAATATATATATAATAATATATATAATTATTATATATATATATACATCCACCTTCTTTCCCGAAGACTGGAGGTAAGGTGCGTGACATGCACCGTAAACAGAAAGGTAGAAGAATAAGACAAGTCGAAAAGAAAGCCTAGCCTTACCGCCCCCTTTATACCTATCTGTGAGAACTCGTTGCAGTCAGAAAATCAACCTTAGAGCCTCACGGGACCGCGACGGACCCTCACTTATAGCATCTCGGCAATGTAGGGATTCACCCTTGCGCCCAGGTGGGCCACAAACCATACCCCCTCACAAACCCCGCCATTCACTCCTATTAATGTACCTTCTTCTCGCCTCGGCCAAACTCACATTTCTCTCTCCTCCTGGCATTCCTTTACTGATTCAATCCACTTTATCTTTGGTCTCCCAGCCGGCTGATTCCCAACACACTCACCAGTATACATCCGCTTAACCAACTGACTATCATCCATCCTTTCCCATGAAAAAAACCACCTCAATGTACTTATTTATCTCTATTTATTCCCTTTCTTCACATCACACACTCTCTAATACGTTCATTCCCATTTTATCAATTCTCTCCCACCTACCACGCCCCTAAGAATTGTCCATCTGAACTACATTTGTACTTTAGATCTATGCCTCTTATTCCAGACCATAGTCTCACTACTATACATTAACACAGGTAACAACATACCCTCATGTAAGACCCTAGCGTACTCAAGACTTAAGTCCCTTTACATCCACCAACGATTTAATTTACCAGCCATCCTTTCTGCCATTCACAATTTTTCCTAACTACACTCTGCTCACCGCCTTCCTTATTCAGTCAATATATATCTAAATATTTTAAACTCAGGACACTTATGTTTTATTCAGCCTGCTCCACCATCTAACAAACTTTCCACACTGAGGACCTTGTCCTCTACTCCAAACAAACATACCTTACTCTTATCAGCGTTTACTTTTTCAAACCCCTCTTTTTCACAACCCTGCCAAATCTCTCTACTAATCCTCTCAAATCTCTTCAGATTTACCGCACACAAAACCAAATCATCCGCATAATAATAGGTAGGGGATCCTCCATTCTCCATCATCTCCCTGCCACCCCCACCTTCTAATTACTTCACAAACCCCATCCATATTACAAAGTTTGAAACAACCAGGAAGAACATAACACATCCCTGCCTCACTCCGCTATTAAATTATTAAATTCAATCACTTTCGACACCATTTATTTCTATACATGCCTTACACCGGAAACAGAAGAAGTAGTAGAAGAATAAGACAAGTCGAAAAGAAAGCCTAGCCTTACCGCCCCCTTTATACCTATTTGTGAGAACTCGTTGCAGTCAGAAAATCAACCCTAGAGCCTCACGGGACCGCGACGGACCCTCACTATAGCATCTCGTCAATGTGGGATTCACCCCTTGGCGCAAGTGGGCCACCAACCATACACCCTCCCAAAACCCCGCCATTCACTCCTATTATGTACCTTTCTTCTCGCCTCGGCCAAACTCACATTTCAATCCTCCTAGCATTCCTTTACTGACTCAATCCACTTTTTCTTTGGTCTCCCAGCCGGTTGATTCCCAACACACTCACCAGTATACATCCGCTTAACCAATTGACTATCATCCATCCTTTCCCATGAAAAAACCACCTCAATGTACTTTCATTTAATCTCTCATTTATCCCTTTCTTCACATCACACAGCTCTCTAATACGTTCATTCCTCATTTTATCAATTCTTCTCCCACCTACCACGCCCCTAAGATTGTCCATCTGAATACATTGTACTTTAGATCTATACCTCTTATTCCAGACCATAGCTTCACTACTATACATTAACACAGGTAACAACATACCCTCATGTAAGACCCTAGCATACTCAAGACTTAAGTCCCTTTACATCCACCAACGATTTAATTGTACCAGCCACCTTTCTGCCATTCACAATTTTCCTACTACACTCTGCATCAACCGTTCCCTTTTCATTCAATATATATCCTAAATATTTAAACTCAGACACTTGTTCCAGCTGCTCACCATCTAACAAAACTTCACACTGAGGACTGTCCTCACTCACAAACATAACCTTACTCTTATCAACGTTTACTTTCAAACCCCTTCTTTTACACACCCTGCCAAATCTCTCTACTAATCCTCTCAAAATCTCTTCAGATTTACCGCACAAAACCAAATCATCCGCATATAATAGGTAGGGGATCCTCCATTCTAAATCATCTCCTGCCACCCCCACCTCTAATTCTTTCACAACCCCATCCATATACAAATTGAACAACCAAGGACACATAACACATCCCTGCCTCACTCCGCTATTAATATTAAATCAATCACTTTCGACACCATTTATTCTTACACATGCTTACACCGGAAACAGAGAAGTAGTAGAAGAATATGACAAGTCGAAAAGAAAGTCCAGCCTTACCGCCCCCTTTATATCTTTAAGTGAGAACTCGTTGGTCAGAAAATCCACCCTAGAACTTCACGAGACAGCGACGGACCCTCACTATGGCATCTCATCAATGTGGGATTCATCCCTTGGCCCAGGTGGGCCAAAACAAAACCCCGCCATTCACTCCTATTATGCACCTTTCTTCTCACCTCTGCCAAACTCACATTTCTCTCCTCCAGGCATTCCTTTACTGACTCAATCCACTTTTTCTTCCGTCTCCCAGCCGGTCAATTCCCAGCACACTCACCACTATACACTCGTTTAATCAACCAACTATCACGCATCCTTTCCACATGACCAAACCATCTCAACGTATTTTCACTTATTCTCTCATTTATCCCTTTCTTCACACCACACAACTACCTAATACGTTCATTCCTCATTTTATCAATTCTTCTTACACATAACGCACCCTTAAGATTGTCCATCTGAACACAATGTACTTTAGATCAATCCCTCTTATTCCAGACTATAGTCTCAAAACTATACATTTACACAGGTAACAACATACCCTCATGTAAGACACTAGTGCACTCTAGACTTACTCCCTTTACATCCACCAACGATTTAATTGCACCAGCCACCTTCATGTCATTCACAACTTTCTTACTACACTCTGCATCATCCGTTCCCTTATCATCCAACATATATCATAAATATTTAAACTCAGACACTTGCTATAGCTGCTCACCATCTAACATAACTTAACAAAAAGGACTGTTCTCACTCACAAACCCCTCCTTTTCCACACCCTTCCAAGTCTCTCTACCAATCTTCTCAAACTCTCATTCAGATTCGCCACACAAAACTAAATCATCCGCATATAATAGGTAGGGCACCCTTCACTCTCTTCCATTCTCCATCATTCTAACACCATCCCCTGCCACCCCCCACCTATAATTCTTTCAAAACCCTATCCATATACAAATTGAATAACCAAGGAGACAAAACATATCCCTGCCGCACTCAGCTATTAATATTAAACCAATCACTATCGATTCCATTTATTCTTACACACGCTTCACTATCGTCATACATACTTTTGATTCCATTCAGAAGCCTACCACCAACACTATATATTACTAACACATACCATATATATTATATATATATATATATATATATATATATATATTTTTATATTATATATATATAATTATATAATATATATATATATATATATATATATATATATATATATATATATATATATTATATATATATATATATATATATATATATATATATATATATATATAATATATATTATATATATATATATTATATATATATATAATATAATATATATATATATTATATTATATATATATATTAATATATATATACTGTATATATTACCATATATTAATATATATAGTATAAATATAATATATATATACTATATATATATTATATATATATATATTATATATATATATATATATATATATATATATATATATATATTTTTTGAGTTAATGTACATGACCCACCACACCACGGCCCACAGAGTAGCGATCACACTGAGTTGAATAATCAACCCCATGGGTGGGTTCTGGCTTATACATATTTAAAATGTCAAAGAAATTTGGATGGTGAAATGAATATTCAGTCAAAAATGAATACCTAAATAAAACATTTTCTTACATTATAAATAGTACTAATATTACATAACAAAATTATATATTTTAAAGAACATTCAGCTCTTGAAGTAAAGAGAAAATAGTTACTGTTAAAGCGGGAGGATTCCAATAAGATATGGGATAACCTTTTAGAAGGCGTTATGGACCATAAAGTAGGAAAATGACGACAGCGAATGGGGTCCAGTTGGGGTCAATTAATGAAGAAATGGTGAATAGATTGTGGAGTTTGACGATAGCAAAATTTGCTGATGGGAGGAGGGACCCGTGACATCTAGAGGCTATGAGTGATATTGGTGCTGCCAATACGGAGGTGTGCAAGTATCACCTCGTGCAAGCGCTTTCGTCAGTGAGAGGAAGACCACTTATCATTGTTTGGCTTTACATTTCTAAGTTTCGCTCCTTGCTGATCACTCGTCCAGCACTCTTGCCAATAAGACCGGAAGCACTGTCGGAGAGCAGGATAATAATCAGTTGATGGGAGGCAACCTTGTTGAATGATATCCGGAAGGTAACTAGAACAGCAAAGAAGAGGAGGCCATTTTGGCCTCTCTGTCAGCGATTTCGTTGCCAGTTACCCCTACGTGAGAGGGGGTCCAAAATAGTACGACTTGTTTCTTATGAGAGGAGCAGATGAAGAAACTGTTGTACAACAGATACCATTGTGTTTTTAGAATCTGAAAAAATGGCATGAGTGATCTTGGTTAAGGAATAAAATTCGAGAAAGGGCAATCATTATAGCCATTAATGCTGCGTAAAAATTGAAGGGTGATGGGGAGGGTATGGGAGAGGTTGTGGTCAGGAAAGAGAGCAAATGCACCTACACTATTTCGTTTTTTGAGCTGTCAGTAAACACTGGGGTAAATCCACCGTGACCTGCGGAATGAGACAGGAATGACGTCATTAACAAGGCAGCAGGGTGGATAGATTTGGAGAGGTCAGACCTGGCCAAGGTGTATACCCTTCGTCATACGAGAACGGCAACACCTTTTGCAAATGGGTGCTGAGGAAGTTAGAGATGTTATAAACTGTATTTGCAAATGGCCAGAAAAGAAGATTCTAAGGTATCTCTCGCAGAATCGGTGTCAGAGCAGATGGTGTTGGGGTTTGAAAGTGAAGATAACTTGTGCACATGATGTATTCGCTTCGAAGAGAGAATGGTATCACATTGGATTCAACTTCTATGTTTACCCAGAGGGCGATCTGAAGGCTCCAGTGGAGATACAGAGAGCCTTGTTTTTTTTTTTTTTTCAGTTGTCACCACCACTCACGGGCAGAGCCCTATTCAAGGAGGGGGGTTTTCCCGGTAGAAGTCAACAACTAATATAAATTACGCAGATGAGCACAGAGCAGGCTTAAAGTGGGGAGATTAAATTCAGCAGGAAACACAGAAGATAGAGAGAGTTCCACAGAAACAGCATTGGCAGGCAAAGAAGGAAGCACCGCAGCGAACTAGCCTGGAGTTACCTACATCAACACAAAACTCACGTGCAGACACAGCACCCCTAGTTCTACGAGGGCGACGTAAAGGTGGAGGTATGCGAGTGATAAGCTCCCTCGAGCACCTGGCACTGCGGTACCTATAGAAAAGAGATAAAGCACCAACATCGCGCCACAAAGATAGAGGGTCAAGGGAACTGGAAAGTGCAGAACAGTTATAAGCCTTTTGGCCTTTGATTCGATCCTACCAAAAGCCGGGTGAAACCGAGACCCCCAGATATTGAGGCAGCTACTCCATACAAGGCGGATGAGGCCCTTGTATGGTTGGGAGAGCAACTGAGAAGAGGATAAAAGTCTCGCAGTCTAAAACAGAACTCCCAGTTTTTTCGAGGCCGCCCTAGCCAACCATTGTGATGTGGTGAGGTTTCCAAGACATTTTTTTGTTTAGTTTAAGGCCAAGGTTGTTTATTTGGTCAACAGGAGAGACGAGAGCACCGTCGAAAGAGATAGCGAAAGTTGGGAAGGTGTCTTAGAAAGGGAATTTTGTAGAAGTTGAGTTTTTAAAGAAATGAATTTCACAAGGGTTGAGACGACCCCAACCGGAAATTCTATCCAGATCTCAGCGAGATAGAATCGAAAAGATTAAGACAAGAGGCAATTTAGAAGTAAAAGAAGAGCAGAATTGAAATGAGTTGAAGAATGAAGGATCAAATCATCGACATATGAGTGAATGAGCTTAGGATGTGCAGTGAGAAATCATTAATGAAAAGTCAGGAATAAAGTAGGAGATAGACAGAACCCTGAGGAAACACTATGACAGAAAAGGAAGAAGAAGTGGGGAAGAAGACGCCCCATCAACAACAGCCATATTGAGCGATTTGAAAAGAAAAACTAGACATAAGTAAGCAAGAGAAGGAGGAAACCCAAAGAGGGAAGCTTGTGAGAGCCAGTGACGCGTATGCCATACCCGGGTCAAATGCTTTGGGATATGTCAAGCGCCAACCATGCAAGGTCTCCCCGGAGTTCCTAAAGGCGGAAAACCTAAATCAGTAAAATAGGGAAATATATCGCAAGGTGATCGAAAAATGAATGATTGGATAGGCGATCGAAAAATGAATGAGTTGACAGGTGATCGAAAAATGAATGATTGGATAGGTGATTCAAAAAATGAAAGATAGAATACAAGTAAGAGTATAGGGCGATAGTTAGAAGGATCAGAGCGGCTTCCTTTTTTCGGAATAGGTTGGACATGTGCGTGCTTCCAACACTGAGGGAAAGTGCTAGTATTGAGGCATAGAGAATATAGTTGAACGAGGGGCGGGGTCAGCACGGAAGCACACTCCCTCAAAACTCGGGGAGGAATGCCATCCGGGCCACCCGCCTTCCCAACGTTCGTAGATTTCAGGAGCCCATTTTGGATGTGACCTAACAGTAGTAGTAGTTGGGGAGGTCTGACCATATACTACGCAGCAGTAATCCAGTTTCGATCGGATTAGGGCGATGTAGAGGCATAAAAGGGAATTGCGATCAGCACCCCAAGATTTTGAGGCGAGATGACGTAATATGTCGAGCACGAGATGACAAGTCGTTTTTAAGAGTTTAATGTGCAGTGCGTATGTTAAGTGGTCATCTAGAATGAGTCCTAGAAATTTAACTTGTGAAGTTACAGGAATGGGTGAACCATATAAGGTTAGGTTCGCGGGAGAAGGTGGCAGGTTCTTTAATTCCCTTTTTTCTTAAAAAGTACTGCTGAGGTTTTTGTGGGTGAGAAATGGAAGCCATGGGAATTACCCCATTGTGAAATATTCTCAATAGCTAGAACACTGCCCTGTGGAACACTTTCATTCAGAGAAAAGTGGCGTGATAGAACAGAAGACCACACCGAACATGGATTGATCTATTTGACAAAAGACATTTAATAAAAAGAGGGAGCTATCCTCGGAAACTGAGAGAGCGGAGTTTAAGAAAAGGAAACCCCAGTTCTCCAAGTTGTGTCATAAGCCTTTTCAAGGTAAAAAAAGACAACAAGAACCATCCCACCAGTTGAGAGGGCTTGTCAGATGTTATGATTCAGTTTTAACAAGGGATCCACAGTTGAACGATGTTTGCTAAAACCAAACTTGGAAGTTTGAAAAAGACAGGTGTCTCTCCAGAGCCGGGAGAAGGCATCCTGAAGACATTTTCTCCATTAATTTACAAGTATGACAGGTGAGTGAAATTGGTCTTTGGTTGTCCAACAACTTCGGATCTTATCCAGGTTTGGGAAAAGGGATTACAAAAGCTGTAGTCCAAATAGATGGAAAAAGAATTCAGTCCAGATTCTGTTATACGGATCTAGCAAAAACGTTGATGCAGAAGGGTGAATATGACGCACCATTACGTAAGAAATCATGTCTGGGACAAGGGCATTGTCCTTGCTATTCACTAGTGCTGTTTGATTCTCTGTAAGTGTGAGAAGACAGTTATAGGTATGATCTTCCCCTTTCGCTGTTGAAAACTGGCAATGCAGTATTAATTCTCAATTTTTGAAAAGATTCAGGTTAGTGAAAAGAGATTGAGTAGCTAGCAAAACTATAATATAATGCATCTGCAACAGCTGGTGGAGCAGTGATCATATCGGTTATATCAGGCCCATAATGGAGGAATGTGGGTGAAGAGTTGTTGGAATGGCAAAATATTTTCTGTGCAACCTTCCACACTAAAGAAAGGGGAGTTGTGGAGTTAACAATTGAAGTATAAGTTCAAAAGTATTGTTTGCGCTTGGCGATTAATTTGGCTAGATCTCACCCCAGCTGCTTTAAAGATGATCATGTTTGAGATGGCACAGGCCCTTTAGTATTGCCTGTAGTTTTTTTTTCTCCCGGATAGCTTGTGCACATCTTGAGACCACCAAGGAGTTGCTGAATGCCTACCTGCAGAGAGTGTGGAATACAGGCTTCCGCTGCTGTGATGATAACTTGCTGGAAGAAGTTAAAGGCATCATCAATAGTCGGAAACTGCTTATTGAAGGGAGAAAGTGGGATAGATGTGGCCTGATGAAAAGAAGCCAACTCCACTCAGTCATAATGCCAGCTGGAAATGGGGTTTAACATTGGGCTCGGTCAAGTTCATTTAAGGCTATTGGGTAATGGTCACTGCCATATTAAAAATCAAAGCAGGACCAGGTAAAGCGATCCATAATAGAATGAGAGCAGGAAGTGTGTGTATCTAAACATTCATATGTAGGGAGTCCTGTGTTAAGGCATCCCAGGGAAAAGGGGGTTAGAAGATCTGCAAGGATCTTAGACGAGGTGACAGAGTCGCCCCATAATGGGTGGCCAAGGTTAAAATCTCCAAGTATGACAACCAGAGTAGGGAGCTACTTAAAAAGATCAATTAAATACCTTAGTAAACTCGCTACTCAGCACCAAGTAAATCAAGCATACAGTAAGGTCAGTGGACAGATAAATTCGTGCTGCCACTGCATGAAGTTTAGATTGCAGAGGGACTGGAGAATAGGGGACAGATTTATGAATGCAGAGGGACTGGAGAATAGGGGACAGATTTATGAATAAGTATTCCTGCACCTTCCCTATCATTGTCACCTCTTTCTCTTATGGATCGCTTTACCTGGTCCTGCTTTGATTATTAATATGGCAGTGACCATTACCCAATAGCCTTAAATGAACTTGACTGAGCCCAATATTAAAACCCATTTCCAGTTAAATATGTAGGTGTAAATAAAGAACAAAAAGGGAATGATATATTGATGGAACAAATGAAATATATTAAGTATGTGCAGTAGGGTTAGCTGACGCACCAGGTGCGGTGCAGCACAAATCCAGTGTACTGGTGCGGTGAATGATGCGGAGCACATTGAAACATAGAGGTGCAGTGCAACAAAAATTACTTTTGGTGCAGTGCATGGTACACTTACCCTGGTGCTCGGCCAACAGTAGTATGTAGTGTCTTGGGGTAAAGAGGTTTAAAGAAGATAGAATGTTAAATAATGTAGAGATGACTAAAAACAGGGCACTAGTGGGGAGACTTAATTGGTTGGCTCAGCATACAAGACCTGATTTAGCTGTGGAAGTATGTTAAGAAAGAAAATTAAAGATGGAAGAACCTGCGAAATGAGAAAGGCAATAAAAGTTGTGAAAAAAAGGGGGAAAAAAAAAAGAGGTAAAAATAGATTAAATAAACTAGAAGGAAAAACATTGAAGTTTGAAGTTTATGCTTCTTTTAATAATAGGTTTTATTATAAGTATTAAAGATGAAAAGGAAAGTAGATGCATTCTATTGTGGGAATCTAAAGTTGCAAAATCTACAATCCAAGCAGAAGCCTCGAGCTTAGGGGAAGTGGCAGAGAATGATATATACCTAAAAACTATTTGGACAGAGATAACAAAAGAAGATGTAGGTATTCAAATAAGAACAGATAGGAGAACTCTTGAAAAAGCTGTAATATTAACTACTAGAGTTCTGAGAAGACTTAGAATAAACATAGCTGGTATTAAGGAAATGAAAGAAAGAGAGAGAGAGAGAACAAATTGAATGGGGAAGCAAAAAAGAACAGAGATAGCAGACATCCTTACGAAGATAGAAGTTAAGTGATAATATCAAAGTATATAGACACAAAGGAAGGAAGAGAAGAGTATAAGATTGTGATAATTGTCTTTTTTTGTAGGTTGGAAATATATTTTATATTTTTAAGAATGACTTCTTACGATGGAAAAAATTAAGAGGAAGTTTAAAAAGGTAAAGCTTAGTTCAAATACAAAAGGAGTAACGATTTTCAACAATCTCAAGGAATTGTGGCTTTTAACTAGGGTAACTTCTTAGAATAAGGGGAAAAAAAATCTTCAATTTACCAAGAATGAAAGGGGCTTTTATTGGGAAGTACCCTACCTGTAACTCAAATGTGTGTGTGTGTGGGTTGATTGCATGCAAGCTTGTGTTGCAAGTTTGCTTTCCTTTATTAATGTCCCATTTCAATAAGTAAAAATAGAACAATTAAGTCATCATCAAAGGATTGAAAGATAAGTGTTTAATACATAAGTGTTCATTTAGCTTGATAGGCTTCAATCATATTAACACAAATTTCATTTTATATACCATATTATATATATTATATATGAATATATAAATATATATACTATATATATGATATATATAGTATAATATATATATATAGTATATATTAATCTATATACTATATAGATATATATATTATATATATAATATATATATATATATAGCATATATATATAATAATATATAATAGATGAATATATTATATACTATATATATAGTATATCTATCATATATATATATACTATATATTATATTATAATTTATCTACTCTATATATAGTATATATATATATATAGTATATATATATATTATATATACTATATATATATATATATATATATATATAATATAATATATATAATATAATATATATATATTACCATTATGAGACAAGAGAAAAAAAAAGATAACAATTTTTGAAGTCAGTGTAATAAAAAGTAGACATAACTCGTCATAGTTTTAATTTAACTGCTACTCCAACTCCACTTGAATCAAGCAAAAGCTCTACCGACTATTTTCTGGCCATGAGAGAGTTAATACTCTCTGTCATGGTTTCTGTATATATAAAGTATATATATGTATTATGATATATATTATTATATATATACTATAGTATATTATATTATATATATATATCATATATATATATATCTATATATATTATTATTATAAAGTAATATTCGAATCATATATATGATATATATATATATATATACTAGACTGGTATATACTATATATTATATATTATATACTTTATATATTTAGGGGTGTACCAGAACTGAAATCTTCATTCGGCCGGAACCTTATTTAGATTAGAGCCGGATCACAAAAGAATTCCAGCGGATACAGAAATTTTCTTAATGAGACTTTCTTTTCTCATAAAAGAATACGTAAAAAAACGTATTTTAATATAAATTCTACATAAATTTTACGCTTTGTACAACGTCCACTTTATGAACATATGGAAAATCATCATCGAAAGGAATATTTGGAAGTCCAAATATTTTAAATAGTAAAGGGAGAGTTGTTATTCTTTAGAACAGGAAGAACATAAAAAAGAAGAATGAAGATCCAAGAACGTGAGATAAGGTTGAGTTTTGAGGAGCAGTTCTACCACAAAAAGATTTGGCATATCATGACCCAAATCACAGAAAATAATGAATTTTATCGCAATGAGTAACAGGCCATTCACAGTCACAGAAGAGCAGGACTCATAGAACTTGTTGCCCATCTTAACCAAAATATCTTATTCCAGTAGAAAATATTTTGTAGAGAAGATGTTTCCAACTTCATACAGGAAATTGAGATCAGCAGTATTCGAGGAAGGTTCTCTAAGGCTGATCATATATCATTTACTAACAGAGTATACATGAGAGCTAATGAGATAATTCAATATGAAGTCCATTTATTCTTTAAGCTGCACTTGGCTTACCAGCGAGTTAAAAAAAAATGGACTGTGTTCCATTGCAAGTATTTTCTAGGTTCTCATTCTGGAATTAAAATCACTATATGAGTTTTTGAAATTATGATACGAAAATTGGGAAGTTCTCCTAAACAAAATCCATTTTGATGCCTCGAGATGTAGCATATAAACATGAAAGCTCGTATGAACTAATTTTGCAGGACTACACAAGTTTTGTTCTTGTTTATATTCATAAACTTCAATTTGTCATAAAGATGCCTAATTTTCTCAAAGAACAGTGGTGATTTAATCAAGAACGGTAGGAAATATTTGTACACATGTCAATATTTAAGCTGTAATGACTTTAAAGAATAACAAAGAGACTTGGATGCCACATCTTGCAAGCCCACTTATGCCAATTCAAGATGTTTATCCAAGGTGGAATTGCACATATTTGATTCTAAAAACGAATTGAATGTTTGAAAAGACCTCTGCAAGTTTATATTATAGAACAATAAATCATTTAAGCTTTGACTGCTAATAAATGGCAAATACTTGAAAAATTCTAAGAGTTTTGCAACCATTTCTCATGGTTACGGAAACTATAAAGCAAAATCAATTATCATCAATTATTCTCCATATTTGAGCTCTTCAGCATATCTCTCAAACTCTGAGGATGGCAGCAGAGTTCAGACTTTAAAAGAAAAGCTGAAGAAGGCATTAGAGTTTAGATTCATGAATAAAAAGGAAGAGAAGGAATCAATAGACATATTAAAACAAGATAATTGTTTCAGTACTGTAGTAGCCCAAGATACAACTGGACTTTATTTTCTAGATGAAATAAGAGAATTGAGTAGAAAAAATGGATGCTTGAAGAAATATGCAAATAATTGAAGGTAGAAAAGTGATAATAGTAGTTGCAGTACAGAAGAAGGTTCAGGCGATGAGTCATTCATCCATTTTCAGACACGAGCATTATCTACAATGAACTTAGATTTGCCAAGTACCTCA
>JABUQX010061402.1:47500-54067 GCA_015478945.1 Trachelipus rathkii
AGAACAAGTTAAATCGTTACTGTGTGTTGCAGTTGAAAAACTTTAATCCGAACAGTCTATTATATTCGCCACCCATTAAAAGGAAAAAAACGAAATCTACAGAATCAACACATTCTACAAGTAAATCAATAAAGATTCACTGGACGATTTCTAACACCCAGTAGTCGATGACACGTAAAGACGCCTTTCCAAAGATGTAGTGCAAACTGATTGAAAACTACACAAGAAAAACATAGATTCAATGATGACCAATAGTTGGCTGGAAAGTTAAGCAACTGTTTTACCCATTTTGAGTAAACTTGCACAGATACTTTCTGTCCCCCAAATTATGTTATTATGTTCCAAGTCCGAGAAGAAAAATTGATGTTCTCTCCTATATTTGAATTTAATTTTGAAAATAAAAAGTTATAATCCATTGAAAGTAATAATGAATAAGGGCGGAGGTTGGGGAAAAGGTTGGTGGGGTGCAATTTGAGTTGGTCCAGTCCAGTAACCCTGGAAAGCCAATTTATTAATAGATTGATAGCTAAAACTCTCTCTCTCTCTCTCTCTCTCTCTCTCTTCTATAATATATATATATATATATATTAATAATAATATATATATATTACTATATATATATATATTATATATATATATATATATATATATATATAATATATATCAAACATCTGCATCCGCGGATATTAAAATAAATACTAAATATTCAACAAGTCATTATCGTATTTAACTACTCCATATATATCCATTAAGTTGTTTATTATTTTTATCCTGCATGCAATATACATATATATATCGTATTATATCTTATATATTAATATATATATATATATATATATATATATATATATATATATATATATATACTAATATTATATATATATATATATATATATATTTATAATTTTGGATTTTATATTTGAATTTAATGAGTATCTTATTATCCTATATTTTTGAGATATTTTGAGTAAACTCTATTTCAAAATAGTGTAGTATGTATTAACTGTGCAATGATACTACTCAAGTACATTAATATTTTTGTTAAAGATGGATTATGGTTTATGTAAAATAAATCCTTCAGGAATTTTTTTTTAATTATCAAGCACTTAGTAATGCCGGTTCCACGCGGAATTTGTACAAAATTCCGGCCGGAACCGGACCGGAAAAAAATTGTCAATCGGCCGGATTCGGTAACACTATAATATATATTATATATATAATATATATATCAGGTGAGGTGAATTGGGACACTTTAGAGTAAAACTTGTCTCCCTCCCTTTTCCCTAATACATTTTGGATTTTTTTTCCCAGAAAATCATGTCTATAAATAGTCATATAAGTACAAAAATAAATAATGATGCAATTCGTAATAATACTATTAAATTAATGTTAAATGAATCTTCATTTTCACAATTCTAGGAATGGTTGACGCTACATGTTGCAAATTCAATATTTGTGTATAAAATTTAATTTTATTTTAATTTTTACTATAATACTGTATAGAATTTTTTATTAATTAAAATTAGCCATAAATATAAAAATGTCAATAATGTATTAAATAGATAAAAAATGTGGTGTCGCTTATTCATCCATTTTAATTTTACTTATGGGTAAAGGTTTACTATATTAAAAATTAGTTAGCTTAGGTAATAAAAATATTAATAATAATACATAAAATAGGAATAACAATGGTGTCCTATTCCCCCATCATGATTTTTTATGTGAGAATTTTGACGAAGTTAGGCATGATGATTTAACCACTGTTAATAACTATTTTGAAAATAAAGATTTACTGTGAAGTTTTTAAGCTAATATACTACTGTATACCTTTAAAAATAATTAAAATTTTGTCTACAACTTTTTCATTTTATAACACAAGTTAAGAACAACACATTTTAAGGGAAATTATATTAAAGGAAATTTCTTCTGTAATATTATTATATTTATTTTAAAAATAAATAAAAACTCTCTAGAATTAAGATAATCTAAATAAAACTTATATATTATCTGTTGACATTGAGAGAAAATTTTTTTTTTCTTTTTAATTTTTCATGATTTTACTGTCCCAAATCCCCACCCAATAGACTACTATATATATATATATAGTATATATATAATATATATATATATATATATTATATATATATATATACTATATATATATATAAGTATTATATATATATATTATATCAGGGTTGGGTTCAAGTACAGCAAGTACTTGTACTTAAGTACATTTTTGGAGTACTTGTACTTGGACTTACTTGTACCTGTACTTGTACTTGTACTTATAGATGGGTTAAATGCCCAGCGCAACTTTAAGATCAGGCCAAATGCCTGGCATTTTTCTGGCATTTGCCATTTGGCTTTTTTAGGAGGCATTTATAATTTTTTATATATATTATATATATATATATATATATTATAATAATATATTATATATTATATATATATATATATATAATTTTATATATATTATATATAGTATAATATATATATATATATATATAGATTATATACTAATATAGGCTATTTGTAGACACTGTTACTGGTAGATACTGTACTGTGACTTTTTTCTCAAAAAAATTTCTAAGCTCAGAAAGGTTAAGTAAAGGAAAGTTTTTTAAGAAATTATTTTATGGGCAAGCTTCTGGCATAAATTCATTAGCTTGCACTAAAGAATTATCCTTAAAAACTTACTTACACTACTTTTTTTGAACTTAAAATTTTTTTTCAGAAAAAAGTCCCACAGTACAGTATCTACAAATATGCCATATATTTGTAATACTTATATATTATATTACTATATATATATATATATATATATATTATATATATATATAATATATATATAATATATTAATTATATAACTATATATATACTGTAGTATTGTATAACACTATAAGTTGTCATAGGGCCAAACTGAGGGTAAAGTTGAAGACTTTATTCGGTGATGATGTAATGTTTTTTTTGGATGGGGTAAGTAGGAGCTCTAGATTGATTGTGTTGGGTGATAAAATGGTTGATAGGTGATCAAAAGGGATGGATAAACAGGTGGCTTTTGATTATGCAGGAGAAAATGAAGATCGTAAGGAAGCGTGTTGATTCTGTGAGGCAGAGAGGTGTGTGTAAGGTAATACTTTCTTTCCTTTTAAACACAAGAGTATTCATAAGTATACTAAAGTTGGTGTAGGTAAGAATGGTAATGAAGTGAAAAATATGTTGATTTTGTGGTGGTGAAGGAGATGTTGGAATGTGTTGATGTTAAATAAGTGAGGGTAGAAGATGTGATTATCAATCATTGGTGTTCTTTTTGTAAAATTAAGTTAGTGGATTTGGATGGAGAGGAATATGATAAGAGAAGTGGGTAAAATTAAGAGTGAGAAGTTTTGTGAACAAGGTAATAAAGGATAAGTATTTAAGAGTTGCAGAATCAGTTGATGTGAAAAAGTTGAAACTGAACCAAAACTGAAAGCAAATGAAGGAAGAAGTTGTTAGCAGTGCATAAGATAAGTAATGTGGATGTTGCTAAAGTAAGGAAGTAAGAATGTTAACAGTGATGGTGGAATGAAGATGATAGCAAGCAGTTAAATAAAAAAAAAAAAAAGGAACAAGAAAGTTAATAAAGAGCCAATGATGAGGTTTCAAGAAAAAGATTGTT
The DNA here is from genome assembly GCA_015478945.1 of Trachelipus rathkii. NCBI lineage: Eukaryota > Metazoa > Arthropoda > Malacostraca > Isopoda > Trachelipodidae > Trachelipus > Trachelipus rathkii. The sequence continues at coordinate 51,160 of JABUQX010061402.1, forward strand.
TGGAAATTAGGGCTATTTAAGGAGGTAAAGATGAAAAAAGAAATGCAACCAAGATGCATACTGGAGGAATCAAGGAGGTAAATAAACAGTTTGGAAGGAGGATGAATAGGGACTTACAAGGGATAGGAAGCTCTTCTGGAAGGAAGCGCGAAATGTTAAGAATGAGAGTAAGGGGAATATGCTTAGAAATGTATAGGGATAGTGCTTTCGTAATTGATGAAATGGATGTGAGGGAGTGTGGAGGGAACACTTCGAAATTTGCATAACATGGAAGTACTAGAAGAAATGAGTAGTGAATGTAAGTGGTTTGAAAAGTGGAAGAAGAAATTGATTTAGGTTTTATGGATTTGCAACAGGCGTTATGATTAGGATTATAGGAGAGATATATGGCAGGTGTAGCAATATATGGTGGTTGGTGGTAAGGCTTTTGAAATAGAATCAAAGTAATATAAAGATAGTGAAGAGTGTGTAAGAATTACTGGAAGTTGAAAGTGATAGTGGTAAAATAATAATGAGCGTAGAGTGAAGACAGGGTGTGTTTATGTCTCCTGATTATCAATTTGTATATGGATGAATTAGGGTGGGGTTTGCAGGGGATGGTGTTAGATGATGGAGATTGTGAGGGTCTTACCTATTATATGCGGATGATTTGTTTTCGTGTGCGAATCTGAAGAAGTTATGAGAGGTTGTAGATAGATTTGGCCGGGTTGTAAAATGAGGGTTTGAAAACTAAACGTAGGATTAAGAGTAAAGGTTAATCGGTTGTAATTTGAGCGGACAGTCCTCGGTGAGAAGTTTAATGTTAGATGGGAGCAGTTTGTCTGGAACAAGTGTCTGAGTTAAATATTTCGGATCTATGTTAAATGAAAGGGAACAGAGAATGCGAATGTTAGTAGGAAAGTTGAATGGAGAAAGGTAGGTGGTACAATTAAATCGTTAGTGGATGTAAAACGACTAAGTCTTCAGTGTCCTAGAGTCTTATATGAGGGTATGTCGTTACCTGTGTCAATGTATAGTAATGAGAATATGGTCTGGAATAAGAGGTATAGATACAAAGTACAATGTGTTTTCAGATGGACAATCTTTAGGGGCATGTTAGTGTGAGAAGAATGATAAAATGAGGAATGAAGTAAATGTAGATAAGATAAAGGTTATGGTTGTGAGAGGACAGTCCTCGGTGAGAAGTTATGTTAGAGATGGTGAGCAGTTGCATCTGGAAAGTGTCTGAGTTTAAATATTTAGGATATATGTTTAAATGAAGGGACACAGATGATGCAGAATGTGTAGGGAAGTTGATGCAGAACGGTAGGTGTAACAATTAAAATCGTTTAGTGATGTAAAACGACTAAGTCTTCAGTGTCCTAGAGTCTTATATGAGGGTATCGTCGTTACCATGTGTCAATGTATAGTATGAGAATATGGGTCTGGATAGAAGGTTAATAGGCTCAAAGTCAATGTGTTCAGATGGACAATCTTGGGATGTTAGGTGTGAGAAGAATTGATAAAATGAGAATGAAAGTGTTTGGGAGTGTATGGGAGTGAAGAAAGGAGTACATGAGAGAATAATGAAATATGTTGCAGATGGTTTTAGTCCATGTGGAAAGGATGGTAATAGTCGTTGGTTAAGCAGATTTAGCAGTAAGTGACTGTGCGGGAATCGACCGGCTGGGAAGTCTGAAGGAAAAAGTGGATTGAGTCAGCAATGGAAGGCTGGAGAAGAGAAATGTGAGTTGGCAGGGGCGAGAAGAAAGGTGCATAAAGTTGAATGGCGTAGTTTGTGAGGGGGTTATGGTTGTTGCTCACCTGGGCCAAGGATGATACCTACATTTGACCGAGATGCATAGTGAGGGTCTGTCGCTGTCCAGTAAAGCTCTAGGGTGGTTTACTGACTGTGAACGAAGTTCTCACTAAAAGGTATTCAAGGGGCCGGTAAGACTTGTGCTTTCTTTTCAACTTGTGTCATATTCTTCTACTTCTCTTTTTCGATGCATGCTACGCACCTTACCCCTAGTCTTTGGGAGAGAAGGTTGGGTGATATATAAATATAATATATATATAATATACTTACGGGAGCTCGGAAATAGTGAAAAATAAGCAGCGAATACGAAATACTGTTATTCTGGGCTAAAAGTATTCGGTGGACGCGTATACCGCATATTCGCCGAATAATCACCTTTCTCTCGCTATTCGATCGGTAAGGAGCTCCGAATAGGTGATTATTTCAAAGTTCGGTCATGCCCATTTAGGGAAAAATAAAAGAAAACTTACACCTGGTCAATCGCCAAAGGTGAATTTTCTTAGAGATGGACTTTTTGTAGGGCAGACGTAGTAACGTAATTCGGGAGGTGCTGATTCCATATATATAAACGTCGGATTTGCTGACTCGTTCGCGGTTTTCTCGGTAAAGGATCCTCTTATTCTGGCGTATTCACTAGGAATGAACAAAATTCATGTGCGACTAGTAGGGAAGTTTAATACGACGTTACCTTCGCAGTATATCTACAAGCGTAGCAGCAAGTTTACTGCGGTCGATATTCGGGAAGCAAGTGGTAACTTTAGGACGTCTACATGTATGGATGCAATGACCTGGATGATGTCTGGCATTCATTGAAAATACAATCGGGGGATGGTCCGTCATTGTTCACCCCAGGGTGAACTGAACGATCTGTGTATGAGAGTTGTATTGCCGAAGTTGTCCTGAGCTGTTGGCTTCGAGTTGCATGAAAATGACTACTGGACCATGGCACAGAGTAACATTTTAGTCGTAACAGAGGAACAGAGCTGCGGCAGGTTCTTCACAGTCAGATGGTAACCTTGGTGGTATTGCAATGAAGTGTGCAGGCCTACTACTCGCTATGGGACTCCAGCATACGATATGCGGTGCGTGGCGACTGTTTAATTGACAACT